>UFQX01000247.1:82542-170086 GCA_900497675.1 Arapaima gigas
CCCCCCCCCCCCCCCGTGTTTGTGTATCAGTGTCTGTGCTCGAATGACATCACTGATCTTTGCCCCCTACCTGTTTGTGTGCAGAAAGATGTGTGACCCCAGCGTGACAGCCTTTGAGCCAGAGGCCCTGGGCAACCTGGTCGAGGGTCTGGACTTTCACCGGTTTTACTTTGAGAACTGTAAGGCGCTCTGCCGTCCACTGTGTGTGGCATATTGGACAGGTGGTAGCAGACCCTCTGAACACCTGTGGGCTAGTCTGTGGCTCCAGTACACCGTGGGGATAAATATATTCAGATAGTTGCACAATACTCGTCTGCTGTAATTTCATTAGCGATTTAGAAATGTCTCACGCAGAACCTTGTGGAGGAGGGAAGAATGCTAGAACTTGAATTAAATTGAAAATTAATGCGGTTCTCATTATTTAAAGTGCTGATTTCAGTCATGCTACACAGCAGACATGGTCTCTTATCAGGCTCATGATAATGCTTGTGGGATTTTTTTTTTTTTAATGGAAAACTTTGCATTTAACTGACCGTTTTAATGGTTTGATGTTTGAAACTATTCCCAGTAGGAGAAGAAATAGACCTCTGAAACTGATATGAGCAATTAAAGAGAGAGAATCCAGCGCAAAGGCATTAATGCAACAATACACCCAAGTGAATTCTCTGAAAAGAAAAGGAAAAAAACGCTACCGATTAACAAAGTATACCAACTGGCTGATCAAAAACCAAGGAAATATGTTATAAAACACAATTTAATAACAGCAAGAGCTGTTAATTGAAGCCGTATTACTTTAGCCCAGCAGTATCACCACTGACCATCCTGTTCTGCAAGGTCAAAAGGTTTTGTCGATTAGATTTTTATGGTTCATAGTGGAACTCGGGGCAAATTATTTTTGAAAGATTTACATGTTGGCACCTAAACAAAAGTAAGACATCATTTTAAAATGCGCTGCTTTTGCTGTATATCACTCTTTTACATGGCATCAGAATTCTTATTGCAAGTAATTTGATTCTGGAGGTCATGTCTGTTAGGATTTTCTGTTTTCCCATGATAGCCTGAGTATTAAAGATGGGTAAATTATTAATTCTGCCATATATTTATATTTACATTTAATTTGAACGTGCAGCAGTAATCGAGGACCAGAAAGGGAGGTCAGTGCAAAGGATGTTTCATTGCAGACGGTCATTGCTAATTCCATAGGATGTGCTTTGTTTTTTGTTTCAGTGTGGTCCAAAAACAGCAAACCTGTCCACACCACAATCCTGAACCCCCACATTCACCTGATCGGAGAGGAAGCGGCCTGCATCGCCTACATCCGCATCACCCAGTACATTGACACCAACGGCATGCCTCGCACCGCCCAGTCTGAGGAGACACGCATCTGGCATAGGCGTGATGGCAAGTGGCAGATAGTCCACTTCCACCGCTCCGGCTCCCCGTCTGCCATTGCCAAGTAAGTCCTTCAGGTGAGTGCCGCTGCGTTTCTTCCAAAATGCTGAAAAGACAGGTAGCATAGCATTTAAGGACACACACTCTAATAGAAAGGTATTTTAATAGGATGCTCCCCAGAAATATGCATCTACATATGTGGTAGAAATTTCAGGCAACTTTGGATTTAAAAAATGTTTGCAAAGTTTCCTAAAATTGAAATAAAAAAACTAAATATTAACTAACACTGCCACCTTGTGGCAAGGAGGTCAAACAATAGAGTCCCAAGTTAACAGACAGCATTGTTGTCAACATAAAATACACCTGAAATAATCATGCAGCACTCCCAGCGGGATCGTGCAAAACGCTGCTGTGTCTTTGTGTTCTCCAGCTGAGCAAGGAACCTGGGAGAACAAATCGACATGCCTATCCAAGGCACCAGTGATCAGCCGACTGTGGGAAGTGTGGGATGCCCATCGGCCTGAGGAACCACGCCCTCTGCATCTCATCTCAGACTTGAAATGTGTTCATTACTTTGCTCAGTTCATATGAATGGTACCATATAAATCACACATCTCCAATGTCATTCAGATGTGTATATATACACTGTATATAAGTGCGTATCCTGTATACTTACAGGGTGGAACACAATATCATGTTATTTTGCTTCTTCTTATGTGATTTAATCAAATTTAAGAGGCATGGTTATACATGTTTATGTTTTATTGTTTTACTCTTTCAGGTCCTGAAGCTTCAGTTTCCTCACATTGGAGAATAACCATGCTTTTAACGTTTGCATTCTCGTCTTTTTGCAAGTAGCAATACCATAATTCCTCATCTATAGTTAGCCCAGTGACAATACAGAATTAGTAAATACTCCACATTATCTTTTAGAGAAACATACACAGTAAGATCTAGCAAAATTCTAAGTAAATGAGGCTTGATTCAAAGATAATATTATTTTCAGTACAGATATATCAAATATTTTGGATCTCCATTTTAGTATGAAAAAGAGAACATTTTCCTTCGCTCTTTGAAAGAATCAGAGAACATCATGAAAGTAAGTGATCTGAAGCTGGTAGTCATAAAGAAACTGCATTTCAGTACAAAGACAAATTGTCAGCTGTGCCATTTTCCAAGCTTACAAAGTCACAGTTTCTGGAAATATTTCAACTTTTCGCGCATTTAGAGATGTATAGAGCACTTTGACTACAAAATGGAAAATAGTGACTTTTAAATTAATTCAAATAGTCTGGTTTATGTGTGAAATTAAGACGCTGTTTGTTCTTCCGGTAGTCGGTGCGGTGCATGGTGCAGTCTGAGGTGAGAAGCGGCTCTGAAAAGGCCAGTGGTACCCTAGGACTTTTGCAATAAAAGTCTGGTCTCAAATAGCAAGTGGCTACGTTAATTTTAAAATATGTGTGTAGATCCATCTTTTATGTTCCTTTCTCACTTATAAAAATGATACCTTACAGCTGAACCTTGATGGTACCGATTTCAAATGACATTTATTTGTGTTGTCACACAGTCATAATTCGATTCTAAAATTCACAGAGGTTTTTGAACCAGTTTGTAGTTAGTGTCGAATCAGGGTGTGGTCATAAACGGCTAGAGAACAGGTCAGGAACTGAACATATGTATAGTATACAAAGAATTTCATTTAAAAAGTACCATGGAAAAACTTCACTTACAGTGAAATCATAAATATCTAAATTATGACAACTGACTTCTGTAAAATGATGTACTGAACACATATTTGCTGACAACGACGTAATAAACGGCCTTCGCAAAATAACCCCAGACTGATGTTTGCCACACAGAAATTAGCACATCATTTTCCTGTGCGAGTGACAGATTCTGAAACAATATTTCTGTACATTCAGGGAGTCTTTTTAAGATGTACTGCATTAATATCCTAATTTTCACCAAGTGCAAAATTAGGAGACAAAATAAAAACTTTTTGCTTGTACTGAGGACTCAAACTGCACATTAGCATTTAACAGATAATATGCTTGGATTAATAAAAACTGGGTCACACTCACTCTGGCATCAATATAAGAACTTCCATCAAACCGGCTTCCTGCTTTTGGGCTGTTTTTAAACTTTTTTGCACAAGTGAATGCCTCCTCAAAATGTTTTGAGATGAGTACATTGTGAGAACTGAAATTACATGCTGATTAATACTTTGTTTGGAATTGTTTCTGTTAAAGCATGCAATGTGTAACGGTGCAATTTTGTTAATACATGTTAAACAAATTGGGACTGAAATTCATTTGAGACGGGTGTATAATATCTGAACGATACCTGGCAAAGGGTCTGTAAATATTATGAAGTATTATTATGAATATTGCATAATTATTGTACTAATGACTTCTACGTCTTTAACAAGGAATGGTGGACTTTATATATACATACATAAAAATATTTTTTAATTACAATGATAAATGATGTCAAAATCATCTACTGAGGATAAAGGAGGGTAAAAGTAAATGAAAAGTAAAACTTTAAAGTTTTTTTCTGTAGCTGGGTCCATGTCTAATGTCTAATTGAGTATTGGACCAAGATCTGATTTTGTTTAGCGTATTTTCTTATTTCTCCCTTTGTGAGTTTATATATGGGTGAACAGGTCTTATGATTTTCTGTTGTTTTGATCTGGCAACTAGTCAAAATGTTACATATAACTTCAAATTTTATGCAGCTGTAAAAGTACCAGAAATATATGGTGAGATGGAACTTAGTACAGTGTGATCACTGTCCCGAGGAGTCTGTGTTAACAGTCCAAGATGTTTCTGTTTAATTTCTGTAGATGGATGTAGTAATTATTTTCAACCCACACCTGAAAAGGGGTCCTTTCCTGTTTTTAATGTACCCCACAAAATAAAAATTTTGTAGAAGCTGCATAAATGGACAGAATCCCCAGTCTTTTTGATATCATTTATCATTTTACTTGATTTTTAGGTATTTGTTTCTGCTTGCCTCTTTTCTCAGCTGCAAAATAACAACATTGGAAAATGTGAGTGGCTCTCTGTTGATACAGTAAATCAGAATTTGAACAACATTTGGTGAAAACATATTTTTTTCCACACAAAACTTACCTCTTCAGTATCTGAGGTGACGTTTTTAAATGTTTTGGAAGTGCTGTTGCTCTGTCTCCCAAGCGTGTTGGTGTCAGACAAGTAGGCTGCTGACCGAATAAGTGACGTGTAGGGCAACGTTATGATTCAGCTTGGAGGAGCGCATCATGTTGTCTTCATGTCGTACGCTACGGGGTGAACTTCATATCGATTAGCATGTTCGCACTGGAAGCATTTTGACCCCCCCCTTTTAACAATATCCCATTAACAATCTATCTGAAACAGCCCTCAGTGGTACAGTTTTCAAGGGGGTGGTCTGCAACTCTGCTGTCTCCTTATTGAATCAAAATGAATAATCTGTCCTGTTATTAAAAATATGAACAGTTCAGTTTCTCCTTCAGAGTCTACGGTGTTCACGTGAACAACCTCACACCCCAGGATTTCTATATGTCTGTTTTTACTTCCTGTGTAGAGGTGCCCTGAGAAAGAGCTTTGAACTGTCTGAGAATAACACAAAGTCAAATGGGTGGCAGCAACACTAATGTTAGGAATTGTAATGTGATTATAATTCTGCATTAATAGCATTTATACTTTTGTGTGAGCTGAATGACTGCCTTATGTGTATCTTTTGTAGGGTACTAATGTTAACTATTGTATCAGTGTAGAATGATGGTTGCTGTTTTGTTGCTTGTATTTTGGTTCCAATTAGGAAACATCACTGCCAAGATAAACACAATGAACATAATTATGGTTTCATAAATAAAGCAGTATTTATCAAGTACAACAACTCTTGATTTATTTCAGCAGTATTACCATTTCTAATCCATACAAACCTCTTTGTTGATAACATACACCAGTCCCTGAGTGTGACATTCTCGGGTTTGTATTTGCTTCTGTACATTTAATCTTTTAAAGTTGCTCATTTTAATTTTCACCAAAAGGTTAGCAACTATTTTAACAGCGCCAGAGTCTTTACTGTGTCTTAAGTCCTAGTGCAGATGGAGTCATGTATGTGGGTGACTCCTATTCACACCATTTTCACACCCTGGAACAGCTCAGAAACTTTCTGGTTGAACTGCTAGACTTTGTCACTCCTTCAGGGCGCGTTTGTGAATAGAGCACGCAAACTGTCTCGCTGACAAGACCGGTTTTTATTTGCAGTAAAAATGAGTGAACAGTAGCTTTGCCTTTTTTTGACAGAATTAAGACATCTTCTTAATGCACAAATTATTATGGTCTCATGAACCTGTATTGAATGAAAAATGGAGGTCCTGGCTGAAATCATATTTCTCATAATTGTCACAGCACCTGGTAAGGACCATATTTTAATATATTTTTCCTGCTTAATTGTTTATTTATGGTTTTGAGACTGACTACAGGACACACTGTTGCTTAGGCACTCAAACGTCATGTAGACTGCTGAGTAATACAATAATAAATATCAGAACAAATAAAAATGGCACAAAAATCATTATGTGTCAAACCATAAATTACTAGAAGACAATGTGTAAAGAATTTAATTGACATGGAATTATATGTTTATCTAGCATGTTGTTAACAATCAAGTTCTTCTTTTGAAAAAAATCCCTCTCATATTAGACTACTTTTAAAACAAGCACAACTATTCTGAACCAAGGAAATAAATGTTAATTCAACTTTGTTTTCTTTTTTTAGCCACCGCTGACTCTTGCATGAGTAAAAATGGCTCAACTGTCTCCTGTTATGCTGCTTCAGGAAAACCTGTATTTATGCACTTTAATGTCAGCTTCAACAATAGAACCAGTCAGTTGATAAAAGATACTATTAAGGTTCTAGCCATTAAAAGTAATGAACCTAAATTTTATGGATCTTATGAGAAGCGTTGTGAGCACTTCTCCAACAACACAGTCAAGCTGAAAAATGTGGTGAGCAGTGATTCTGGAGAATATTTCTTCGAAACATATGATTCTGATGGGAAAAAAATCTATGAATTTAGAATACAACTCAAGATTCAAGGTACCTTACGCTGTCTCATCACATTGATCATCACATTGGATTACTTTTTAAATGTAAATGTACATGAAACTGTATTTTTTGATTAAATGCATTTCATCTTCAGAACCACTGTCAGAGCCTGTACTCTCCCAGCACTGTTTACCACATGGAGAGATGAGGGTGTCCTGTTCCCCTCAGGGGGAATATACTGAGCTAAAGTGGACCTTGGACAACCAGGCACTGGATGGGAACGTGTCCTACCTGAGTAACCAGGTGGACATTGTCATACTGAAAGCGCATGTGTCTGGAGCTCTCCGCTGTGAAGCCAGGAACCATGTCAGCAACAGTAGCCACTCAATCCAGATTGTTCCCTGCCCAGGTGGGGCACATGTTAAAGTTCATACTTTAAAGGAGCAAAGACAGTTCTGTTGATTTACAGTGAAATGCTCAACAACTGAGAACAAGTAGTTTGCCTTCATACTGGCTGAATTAATCGTTTTACTCAAATGTTTTGTAAATAGTTCAGAATAATATCAATTAATAGTAATAGACCCATTATTAATAATCAAGGAAATCTGTCAGTTTTTATTTATATCCTCCATTTGACTTTACAGGACCTGACAGCACTGTGACTTTGTGGTGCACTTTGTCTAATGGAACAAAAGTGTCAGTTACGATTAATGCCACCCATTCCTGGTCAGTTCAGGAGATCACTGAGATCTTCATCAGTTTTCAAGAATCTGTTTCTATCACTTGCGATAACAGACGCTACATTCACAATCTATTTGGTAAGAATACTCAGGATTGCACTTTAAATTTTTTCTAGGACTCTTCTCTTGGTTTGCTCATCAGTTCAGATGAGATCATTTTCCTTCATTTTTGAGAGTATGCTGATAAAATCTACTTTAAAAGCCGTTAACATGTTTAAAAGGCTGGGAAAGGCAAAGGAAATGTCACCTCTTGCGCATCATCCTCTCTCAGAGATATATCTTTGTATCCCAGCAGTCATTGTATCTCTGTCCGCTGCCCTGGCAGTCCTCGTACCTCTTGTGCTGCTAGTTGGAATATACTATGTCTGCTGCAGACATCACAAACCCCCATCAGGTCAACAACCAGGTCAGCACATGTTCCTTGTGAGCTTAGTAGTACCACAGTTCCATGTCTGTGCGGAGTTCCTTATCTTTTTTTGTGCTTCTCAGATCACCAGGATGTCCCCGAGCTGTGCTACGCACAAGTTAGCGTGAAGAGAAAGAATAAAAGTTCAGCGGAAAGTCAGCTACAAGAGGGGGTGCAGTACGGACAGATCAAAATCAAGCAGAATCACCCCGTTTCTGACACATCACAAATTTCATTATACACCATGGTTGAGCAATAGGGCTGATCATCTTGCTAAAATTAGGCCAAAATGTTGCTTTTTCAAAGAAAGATCTGGGGTTAATAGGATAAAAATACCTCTTGTCTCATTATTGTGCATTGTAAAATGAATGCTGTAAATACTGAACTTTTGATATAAATATAACAAAATCCACATATCTGCCTTTACATAGATTTTCTCAGGTTTGCAGTTTTTGCACCAACATATTTTACAAAGTGTGTAGTTAAAAAGTATAACATTTTAGTACATGTATAGCCGAGAACTGTTAGCTTTCACGCGTTTTCTTGTGTTGTGTACAGCTTTTCTTGGTGAGTTTGTGGTTTTACGGAATTCATGTTCAGCGTAGAAAACAACTGCTGTAATGTGTCCACAAGAGAATATTAGTTTCAATTTTGTGTGAATATGATGTCTGGTTTCTTTCAGTAGTTTTAGAAAATATAATAAACCTTTATAAGATGTGCATAAAAACTTATTTTCTTTTAAATAAAAACATTCCAGCTTGCTAAGAAACCTTATTCATGTGAACTTCCAAGAATTCTCGGATGTTTAAAAGATATTTTTTGGTCTAATTTCACATTTGAATGAATGCTGTGAGTTTTGCTCCGCCGGGTTCTGGTGTGTCTGCTCTGTAGGTCACAAGATTTCTCATGTTGGGTGACTTTTCACTACACCTCTCAGTGTCTTTATGAAAAAAACATTATTTCTCTTGTGTAGTTCTGAACCATGCATATTGCTTTACCACAAATTTAACAACAAACATATTTAGGCTGCTACACAGAGTGATATTGTTGCATTATGTATAGTAACTGACAATAACCATGAAACACTGCATGAAGCCAAGACTCGGGGTTCTGGGTCAAATTTTTCACACCATTTTCACACCCTACAACCTGTTAAAGCTGCTTGCAGAGTTGCTGGTAAAACTGGTGCAGCAGTTCGACTTGAGATTTGAATTGTACTGACACATTGCATGGATGGAACAGCATATTTTATTAAAGTGTTTTTATAACATCTTTAGGTTTAACAGGGTGTTTGTTTTAAATAGGGAGGGTCCAACACAGGATTTTGGTTATGTCAAACTGTAAGGCACGAAGCAGAATGCACCTTGTCCATGTCATACATATTGACACTGTGAAAGGTAAGGAATATTGTACTGGCCTTGTGTATGTGGTGGTATCTATTTAGTGTTATGCTACCATCGGTGAATAGAGTCATATTTAGTGCTCTTCTACATACAGTGGTGCTTGAAAGTTTGTGAACCCTTCAGAAATTTCTATATTTCAGATCAGATTTTCACAGAAGTCTTACAAGTAGATAAAGAGAACCAAATCAAAGAAATGAGTCAAAAAAATTAGACATGGACATTTATTTATTGAGGAAAATAATCCAATAGCACATATCTGTGAGTGGCAAAAGTATGTGAACTTTTGCTTTCAGTATCTGGTGTGACCCCCTTGTGCAGCGATAACTGCAACTAAACGTTTCCGGTATTTGTTGAGTAGTCCTGCAAATCGGCTTGGAGGAATTTTAGACCATTCCTCCTTACAAAACAGCTTCAACTCTATTATGTCGGTGGGTTTCCTCCATGAACTGCTCACTTCAGGTCCTTCCGCAACATTTCTATTGGATTAAGGCCAGGACATTGACTTGGCCATTCCAAAACCTTAACTTTGTTCTTCTTTAACCATTCTTTGGTAGAACGACTTGTGTGCTTAGGGTCGTTGTCTTGCTGCATGACCCACGTTCTCTTGAGATTCAGCTCACGGACAGATGTCCTGTCATTTTCCTTTAGAATTTGCTGGTATAATTCAGAATTCATTGTTCCATCAATGATGGCAAGCCGTCCTGGCCCAGATGCAGCAAAACAGGCCCAAACCATGATACAACCACCACCGTGTTTCACAGATGGTTTGAGGTTTTTATGCTGGAATGCAGTGTTTTCCTTTCTCCAAACATAATGCTTCTCATTTAGACCAAAAAGCTCTATTTTGGTCTCATCTGTCCAAGAAACATTGTTCCATTCTGTTTCTTCTGAAAATGCCTCAATGGCGTTTTACAACAGTGTGCATTACATTGTTCTCTACCTTTTCAAATCCAAATGTCTAATGTCCATCTAAACAAGAGTGTGACAAGTTTAAAACTCCAGACCACCGTGACCCTGACCAAAACAAGCGTTTAAGGATGATGAATCAAAGAATGGATATTACTATGCACAGCCACCTGCCTGCTACAAAATATCACATTACAGACTTTATGGTTACCTCTGCATTTTTACTCTTTCATACGGTGTTATTTTGCTTTTTATAGGAATGAGAAGAATCTATTTAAAAGCCACTGTGTTAAGTAACTTGAATTCCTGCATCTCTCCTCATAAAATCAGGCAAAGAAACTTCAAAACACAGCACCACTCACGAACCACTCAGAGCTACTAAAAGGTCCCACAGAGGACACTAAGTGAGAGCCTTTGCTTTCATAAGTGTGTACGGACCCACCTAAACAATCAGTTCATCATCTACACCACTTTTATACATTTCATTTCTCTCTTCCTGATATGTAGTACTTCCTGAAAGGAACCCCTTAAAACATCTTGGCCTGGCCTGTTCTCCCACCCGCTTCTGACAAGGCTGTGTCAGTCTGGACCCTAACCTGGAGTCAGTGGCTAGATACACACTAAACAAGTCTATTTTAAGCTTGTCACACACACAGTACAGCCAATTTAGAGTTGCCAATGAACCTAAAACACCTGGACTGTGGGAGGAAACTAGAGCAGCTAGCAGAAACCCGTGTGAATATGGGGCGTTCATCCAGATTCCACAGACTGAGCCAGACTCAAACCTACACCCAAACAGCCCAAGTCCTATGAACCCAGAGCACTTCCCTCTGCCCCACTGGGCTGTTCTGTTTCATTCCATTTTGTTTAGTGTGACTTTATATAAGGATTATGAGCACCAGAAAAATCTTATCCTTTTGTTCTGCGAACAGTGTAGATGTCACCTACTGCACGATCAGTATGTTTATTGAACCTCCCTGAGTTTTGAATAAACACATTCAGTTTTGCAAGATGCCTTTTACACACATGCTAAGTTGTTCCCTAAGAGGATGTGCCCTGTTTCTGTTTGACTTGAGAAAAAGTTGTGGCCACCACGACTAAACCCAAGGCTGAACTGAAAGGATGGCAGTTTCACAGTGAGAACAATATACAATAGTTCAGTCAGGGAACATGAAGCGGGAACCTATCATCCAATGGCGTTGATCAGACATGTTTGCCGTTGTTAGCGGATTTCTGGATTTGTGAAACAGAAGTGCTATATCTCCGCTGAACACATCTTCTCATGCAGACATTGTAAATTGATGTTATAGCATTTCATTTATCCCAAAATGCACTAGAAGGATTCAGAAAGTACTAAGGCTGAGATTTTTTGGAGAATCAGTTTGCTACCTATACTGTGCATTTTCAGGTTGGCCATCAAACTGACACAGTGACACAGTATGTGGTTGCAACTGAATAGGTGACCGCTTCTGGCTACCCTGAAAAAGTGTCTATTTCCTTAAACAGCCCAATATACCGAGGTTGAATAAAAGCATGAGCTGAGGCCAGCAGCAATTGAGAACGTGCAATGCTAAAGATATAAGTAGAGGAAAATGTTCCCCTCTCCAAACATAAGCAAATATATTATGCAAGGTTTCTTTCAAACTTGTTTTCTCTGCTTTTACCTGCAACATGGTAAGTGCATTTTAAACTGATTATTTTCATCATGTTCGGAATGCAGGAAAAAAATAAAATGATTACAAGCAATCCTTATGACTATAGTTTATCTGAAAGTAAACGTAAACACCTTTCTCTTTTTTAAGCTATAGGGAAAAGCACGGATACTGCCGTACAACTTGGAGATGTGGTCTTTCTACATAACAAAATTTCATACATTTATACAGACCACGATGAAGTAAAATGGAAACACAACAACAGATTTGCCTGTAGATTACAAGCTGGAACTCTGAAGTGCAGCGATGGGTATGACCTTTTAAAAAATGGAACCCTGAAAATCAATATAAAAAGCAAAAGTAAAAGTGGAAATTACACATCAGAAATTTTCCACAAAAATGGAACGTGCATGTCAACAGTCAACTATGAACTCATCGTCCTTGGTAAGATAGATCGGGTTCAATATCTAGGTCGACCAAAAATTTTTGTAGCAAAACAAATAACAGCTAAAAACTATAGAACTACTTATGAAGGAAAAGGTCATTTAATTTCTGCCGGTGAAAATGTTCTACCTTACAAACAATGCTCTTTACTTATGCACATTTTCACTGCAGAACTAAGGTTTCTCTTTGCTGGAAAAGCAGATATATGGCACGCTGCAACAGCAAACTTGGTTATAATCTTATAAACTCTGTGCGCCCACGCAAGAATGCATATAAATTTGCAGAACACTATTGCAAGGCCTCCTCCTTTTACTAAGATTATCAGTTGATGTACGTGAGTGAAATAACAAAGTTCTTGGGCTAAAAGAAACGCCATAGCAACAGTACAGGTTAAAACTGGTTAGCACAGTGGTCTAGTGAGTAGCGTTATTGGCTTACAGGTTCTGAGCTGTGGGTGCGAACTGTATGGGGTGTGCATGTTCCCCTAATGTTCACACAAGCTTCTTGCAGGTGTTATTATTTCCTTCTTCAGTTCAAAGACATGCATGTCACATAAACTGGTGACTTTAAATTGGCCTTAATGTATAAGATGCTGTTCAGGTATAAATGGGTGAATGAGCATATGCTTTTTATTGTTAAATATCTAACATTGGAAGTCGGTTTGGAAGCGTTTGCTAGATAATAGGTATTTACACCTTCCTTTGGGGAAAAGCATCTGCTAAAGGAAGTTATAGAAGTTATAAAATCTAACTGTTGTTGGCTCGGTTACAGTATTTTCCCAGTGACCTTCAGTGTCTCAGATAAGCTAATAACCAACAGTCATAAAACTGCACCATACGATGATGTCCACATCACTGTAATCCTCCCGTATTTCCTCAGAGGCCATCTCAGAGCCAGATGTGCACAAGGCCTGCACAGTGGATGGGAGAGCTGTGCTCACTTGCTCTGTGAAAAGAGGAGACAAGGTCCGTTTTCAGTGGATGCTGCATCCTAATTCATCAGAAGGAACTGCCCCTTTGCTGGGACACATACAATACTTTGACCGTCAGACACCTGGGTATCTCATCTGTGAGACAGAAAATGAGATCAGCAGAAAGAAGAGTGCACCTGTCACTATGAAATGCAGAGGTACAGCTCAGTTTCACATTTCTCAGAAGCTGTTTCAGGGTTCATTATCACTTTTGTTCACATGGTACAGGAATCGCTCCAGCAGAAGTGAGTATTATATTTGTATTTGGTATACGGAATATAAACACGCTTTTTAAACATATTTCACTTTCTCATTACAACAGGTTATGTTTCCACTTTAGTTACACTGGGCATAGTAATTGCTGTCCTGATATTTGTCATGGCTGTTTGGGCAATACGTAAAAAACTGCCAAAGAGGGAGAGAAAAGGCAAGTGTTGTTTGCTTTGTCTCGACTGCCTAAATACTTTAGAGGAAGAGGTTACTGCATGTACTTTATATACATGATGGGCTTCATGGATTTGTACAGACCAAAAACACTGCTACTAACATTGTGCCTCACAACAAATATTACCTACAGATCATAAATATTGAGAAGAACTGCCACCAAAAGACTCCACTGTAAATTTATATTTTATATTTACTTTGCTGGCTTGTATATATAGTAGCTGGTGGATCTTGCTGAATCTAATAACAATAATAACTCATCCAGCTATATTTTGAGCGCACTCATTATTGTAAAAGCCCCAGTACATGGCGAATTGAATTTAATGTCTAGTTTATCTACCAAATTATACCCTTTTAAAATAACGAAATCGCAGTTTCTCTAACTGTCATTCGTAATTTTTTCATCTTCCACTCCTTACATAAACTGGCTCCAAAGGTACCCCAGTCTTGAAAGCCTGTACAAACCCAGAGACTAGAGCTGATTCTCAGAATGACGTGGCTCTTCAGTGCTCAGATGTGAAAGAAAACATTTATGTTGAGATGCACGGGGACCTTGGGAAGAAAGACAAAGATGGGAAGGCTTTTACTGCAGTACTGGACATCTTTCACAGTGGTAACGTATTCTGTAAAATAATAACTACATTCAACTCCACTCAACTTACAAGCACAATTCAGAACAGAAGTTCGTAACTTGATCTGTTCATAAATCCAACCACTATGTCAAAATCAATAAAAGTTTAACACTGACATCCCTCAATTTATTCACGGGCTAGGTTCCCATAAAAACCACAGATAAAGTTGTTATGAATTATTCTCCATTTTCATAACTCCTCCTAAGCAAAGTCACTACATTCCAAAGTATGTTCTAGAAACATTGGACGTGACACAGAGAAAACAGATGGCAGGGTGCCATTCTGTCATACGACATTTTCACAAATTGAATAATCCAACCACGTACAGCATACATCCACCTGTAAACATACAAAGATTATAGTATCGATAAAACCATGAACTACTTATGAATGTTCTTTGTTTGATACCAGATGCCTGCAACACTGTGTCTTCAGCAACGTACAGAAACACAACAGAAAATATAGAAGATATGGAAAATGTCTATGTGTGAAAACAAAGTCTGGTGCCCGCATGACTTCAGGTTCAGGAGAGAAACTAGGTTTCATAGCAGATACTGTTCTTGGAATCTGAAGGCTGCGGCAGTACTAACAATGAAATGTATAAATATGTCAAAAGTATAAAACCTTCCACTTAAATGAACAACAATCTAGTAAGAAAAAAGCACTCTTTGGATATTGTTGAATTATGCGTTTCAACTTTACGAATGTAACAATGATATATATGGTTTATTTGGATTGTTGCAGTAATTGCTTGTTCACATGCTGACATTGCATTGCTGTAAATTCAAATGAATACTATGAATACATTTTAGATTTACTACTTTATACTCTAAAAAGATAGATTTATTTTTTATTTTAAGTAAATGTACTGCTGCCTTTGTCCATAGCAATGTAACGGTTACTATGTCCTGTCATTGAGCAGAGCCCTCAGGGCACTCTTTCATCACTGTGTGAATGTGTATGTTTATATAGTTATTTTAACCAAACTAGTGTCTTCATGAGTGCTACAAACTAGGTAAAGTAGATTTTTACAGCAGTGTGAATTTAAATCTGGTGTGTATTTAAATAAATTAAATGTTATATTTAAAATAAAATTTAACTAGCGCCGATATCTTCTTTAGTATGAAGGTCCCAGCCCCCACCGATCACACAAGCAACACTCACAAGTGTATTTCAAACATTAGGGACATCATATTTCCTAAAAGTACTTGACCAAATAGTTTGATCCTGCCATATGTACCTACTGCAGATGCCTAGGTTCTTAGGGTTAGCTTATAGATTATACTGTACATGTGGTACTCACACAGTGTGGTAACACAGGTGTGCTAAACCATGAAGTCAGATGCACATATTTTATATCGGTTCCACAGAACTGTTTGTTCAGCTTTCATACAGCCAGAAGTCTTAATTTCTTTGTAAAACTGATATATGTGGCAGTTAGAGGTTAAATGCAAATCATCACAGAGAATGTTGCCCAGCAAAATCATCACTGAACGTCAGTGGGCGGTTTCAACCGGTCTACTCGTGCTTTCATATTCATGGTTATTGTCTGTGACACATAATGCAGAATAAAATAGATAACAGTGGGTAGAGGTGCATCCCCTCAGCAAAGATGTTAAATGAGTTTAGTCAAATTCACTATGGATATTTTAGTAAAACACATTCCCCTTTTCGTGCTTTGACAAACCAGACTGTGACCTGACACAAACTAACTTGTATATTGGTGCACAAGCCTCTTTAGCACACATCCATTGCGTTTCTAATTCTGTTTATGACAGTGTGGCGGTGTGGTGTGTCAGTTTTGTTTAACTCTTTATTTTCCAACCCCTCATTCTGAATGGATGAGACATCCATCCATCATCACTGACCCTGGAAGTCGCACGGGATTGGTTAGAGAATCAGAGAGGTGGGATCGTCCAGGAGATAAAGCACTTCCTGGGTGAAGCTGAAAAGGACTGTCCTACCTTAAGAAGTGCTTGCTCTACAGTTTTGCTTGATTCCTCTTTGTATCAACAGTTTTTTCTTATTAGACACCAATAAAATGATAAGCATCTCAGCAATAACAAATGCATTTAAAGCGTAAAAGTCAAATGTTTCTTCTGACCACACAACATCCTTCAGGTATAAAAATCTTACACTTTTTTCATTGAAATTCACAAAGGTTCTCATAAAACATTCACAAATAAAATCCGTTTTGTTCATGGTGCTTGTGCACTGTTTTGTAACTAGTATATAGCACTGTAGTTGGGCTGCTGAAGACTATTTTGTGTTTTGCAAACTTTTTGTTTTTTTGGTTTTGAAGTTAGTCACTTGTACAAAGGGTTTGGTTTCCTTTTGCTTTCTTTAATGGTCTCGTCTAAATTTATTTTGTATTGGGTTTTTTTTGTATCTATACGGCACCATCACTGTAAATACATGCAATTGTATGTCACTCCCTACTTGCTGTCCTGTAAGTTCATCCACAAATAACTTGATATAGTTTACATTACACCAAGACAACCTTGGGGTCATACCATTTTCACGTGTCATGCACTGGAAAAGATCCAACTAAACAAATAATATAGAGCCCTAAACAGACAAAAAAAACACAATAAATAATATACAGCACTACTGGAATAATCTGCCAGATGGTGTCAGGAATGATCCTTCTGACTCAGCCTTTAAATCCAGGCTTAAGACTCATCAGTTTCTTTGGTGTATCTGACACAATTATTGTTGAATTTGAACAATAGAGTTGAAATGCTGCACCTCTAGGTCTCACCTTTTAGTGTATAACTATCTAGTAACTTTGCTGTAACCTGCTAACCCCCTCGTTTCAATTGAGTTTTGTTTGCTTTTTGTGTACTTTCTAGTGGCCTTTACTGTTAATATGTTTTTGCAGTCTTTGAAATGACAGTAAACTGTATAACTTCCAATATTAGCATAGTTTATTAATTAAACTGTTCAGAACTTTACAGGCCTCAGTGAAGCAGGGACTATCTGGCAGAGAACTCTGTTTTTAGTGCTTGAAAATATGACTGGTGGCTTAACCACAGACTCATTTTGCAACAGTAGCTGAGAAACGGAACGACACAGAAAGGCCTCTATTTATGGATTCCTCTTTTGCACAACTCAAGTCACACAAAACTAAAGTTGCTTGTAGGGAGCATTTTGAACGTTGCACTTTTTCAAAACATACATTGTCTTTCCCACACTGATTTTATGATCCAGCCAAACTACTTTATTATCCAACCCGCTGGTCCATTGGTCCATCTGTCAGTCTGCCCATCCCTCCATCCATCCATCACTAGAAGGGAAATTCAAAATACATTAGAAATGATTCACTTTAAAGCAAGAACCCACCCTCAGTTAAGCCCATGGGGACAGAACCTTGGTTCTTACAAACATTCATATGTAACGTCACGCACGGATCTTCTGGCTTTTCTGGACTTTTACTCGGAAAACGATCTGTCATTTTCAAGAACGTGAAAACAACCCACTTACCTTCGTGTAAAGTAATTGACAATATTAGGTCATAAATTTCAGAGACAATGGGGCCATTGGAACGGTTTCCACAGTGTAGTGTTCATTTTCACATGGCGCACAGGGAAGGGTGTATGGAAAGCTTGCTCTTGTGGACTGCAGTCCTCCAACAGACTCATTTACCCCCCACACGTATCTCTATTGCCCCACGTGGACCGGGCCAACCCCGCTGCACACATACAGTCCCTGTTGAACACATAGCCCAACACTTCTCATGTAATGGCCACCTGTTTACATGCAACTTCCGTCCTACCTGTAGGGGCGCCCTGGAGTAGCATAGAACACCACAGTACAAAAGCTTCAGTGACGAAATCACGCAGCAGATAAAAAGCCCAACTAAAGCTGATCCCTGCAATCTTTTCATCCGTTCATTCTGTTTGCTTTAGAAAACTTCACCGTGAAAGTGTTTTTAATGTTTTTTCTCTGCGCTTTGGCAAAATTTCTGTTCTTGGCAAATAGGGGGAGACATTTTCCTTCACGTCTGAATAGAGAAAATAGAGTGAAAATACAGTGGAAGCGCTAGACCACTAGATGGAGGTCTAAAAGCACAAAGACCTGGTATCGACATATGCCCCACTGTAAGGTTTCGCACGGTAAAGGAACGTCCTTGAATTTGAACTCCCGAGTTCAAAGAAAAAAAGGGGCGGAATCACTGCATCCACACTGTAAACAGGTGTTAAAGAGGTGTTAAAATCATAATTCAAGACAGTGGAAGAGATTCAGGAGTGAATAAAATGAAATGTTCATACAGTTGTAACACTAACTGATGAAGAAAATGCTTCTATATGTGGTGGAATCTCAGACTTCAGTCTGATTTCTCTGTACCCTAATCCTCCTGGGACAGCAAGCAGTGCCCTGGTTAGAACTGTCCTCTTGTAAGATGGAAGTCTGTGGCTCAAGTCCCACTTCTGCTCTGGACTCTCTCATCGAGGTACTTGCCATGAATTGTTACAGTAAGAATAGCCTGATGTACGTTTTTGTCTGTATAAATGTATAAATTAAGTCCACCTGTGCAAAGGCCTCGGCTAAATGTGTTAACACCTGTCACCTTGTGATCATATATTCAATGTATGATACTCTGGTATATTGTATATTGCAGTTATTATTCATTTATTTGTTCATTTAGGTGACGGTTTTTTCATATAAACAATAGTCATCAATAGCAGTTATGCTTGGTCACATAAAAAAAGAAACTTTTTGTCTGTTTTTAAAGATAAAATGAATAAATTGACAATGTTTTATTGTTTAAAAACTTTTTCCAGAAAATCAGAATTCTACTAATAATTAACCATAGCTGTAAATATATTGTCAGCATGTGATGTACACTGCAATGAAAAGGACAAAATAAAATATTTCACCCTTAAAGAACTCTTTTTAGTCTAATAATAATAATAATAATAATAATAATAATAATAATAATAATAATAATGCACTCTGAAATTTTTGTGCAAAAAAGGCTAAACCCAAACATAGATTTTTTCAAAGCACTGGGAAACAATAAAAACTTTATTTTCTGGATACTATATTTTTTTTATACTGTACCATAAAACAATTTAATGGGAATTGTATTTAGACATATTTTATAAGATTCAGTTATTCAGATTTATTGTGTCAGTTGAAAAACTTTTCCTGCATTGAAAATGGACAGATTCTGCCATGGAGCCTGACAATAAGACATCTCAACAAATAGCTTAACACCACTGCGTTATGATCTCCATGGAAACTGGGACTGAATTTGAAGAGCCCGCCTAGAGAGAGGACTGACATATAGGAGCCTCACGTTTGCTTAAAAGACCCAGAAACCGACAGTTCACCAAAAATGACCTTTACGGGTGATCCAGCACCACAGTCAGCAGTTTCCTCCAGTAGGAGAGTCAGGTGGAGGTCAGGGGTGCAGACCTCCGGATCACATGCAAATTGTGTTAAGGCAAGACCTTGCAAAGGTCTGGGAATGCCATAAAACACAATCTTTACAGCCCGTCATAATCAAACTTTCCATAAACTACAGCTTTACAGCTTTGCTTTGGTTAATGATTTCACTAACAGGTGACAAGGATGCACAGAAATTGAGCTATGAAAGTCTGCCTTTTTCTGCTTTTTTAGCATATTTTTCCAAGCATCACTCTTCTTATATAACACTAAGGTGTGGTCTATGTATAAAAACTTATTATTAAAATTTACTTGCTACTCCTTTTCTTCCATGCTTATATAAGAAAAAGAAAATATAAGATAATATAATGTAATATAATATAATATAATATAATGTAATATATATGTTTTCTGATGAGGTTGAAATAGAAGGTCAGCAATGGTGCAACTAACTCGTTTTG
This sequence comes from Arapaima gigas, assembly GCA_900497675.1. Lineage (NCBI taxonomy): Eukaryota > Metazoa > Chordata > Actinopteri > Osteoglossiformes > Osteoglossidae > Arapaima > Arapaima gigas. The sequence goes on from UFQX01000247.1 coordinate 102,441, forward strand.
TCCTAAATTTTCATATTGCATACAGTCCTGTAAATGATTAGTTTGAGTAAAAAACCAAAATATAAGGTAATAGTTATTATATTAATATTATTATGATAATTTTTCTTTAGCCATATAAGAAAAAAAATGTCTTGTGTGTGTTATTTCAGATTTTTGCTACTGTTCATTCAAAAAACACACGGTCCTGTTTGAAATCGTCACTGTGATTTTCTCCCCAGTTGTGTTTCTATTGTCCAGAAACAGAACTAACTCTTGGGAACTGGCCCTCCCTCCATGTAAAGCTGCAGTATCTTTCATGATACGCGTTGCTGAGATCAAAGGTGACAAGATTTCCGGGAGGAGAGCAAATGTGTCAACATTGCAGCAGTGGGTATAGTCAGAGTGCACCTCCTGCAATGGCTCCCCTCACCTCCTCAATCACACAGACCCAGGTGGATCAGCCAAGATCACAGAATACTATCTGTTAGCAGTAATTTCCATCATATAAATGCAGGGTACCACATTGAATATATTTCATTTTATGTCTTTTATGCAAATAATTGAACTGATGTACTCATAATATTATCATTGCTCACCTCCATACGCGTCAGTAGGCTTTCTCATGTATCTACCGGTGATGTATATGTCATTGTAACAGTATAAGTCAAGGTAGTTATTAGACCAAAGTGATTCAGCTTCCACAGTTACTGCTTAACCTAACTGTGATGGAGCAGATGCAATGCAATGGATATATTGTTCACTGGACAATTTACATGTGGCTACAAACATGCTGTTTATAGAAAATGAAAACCTTTTGTGTTTTGTGTTGGTTTTCTTAAAAACAACAAAACTCACCCTACCTGCAGGTAAAATGGCAATATGATTGCTGTGATGAAATGGCAAAGAAGGGATGATGGGAACTTGAGTTCTTTAGCTTTGGAACGTTCCACCTTGGGAGCAGATGGTGGAAGCAGATACACGCATCTTATGGTTGTTATCTGAATTAAATGGAAAATATTGGGTCAATGTAGAGTAGTATTAATTTTATTGTTCTGTTGCAATTCATGAAAGCTGTTCTGTATAGGTCTGCGGTCATATAATGTGATTAGACTAATATAATTTAAATAACGTTAGATGCCTGTAATCTGGAAAAAAAAAAGCAATTCTGGGTAAGTACCTTGGTCAAGGGCACTGCAACTGGAAGTGGGGTTCTTTGAGCACAAGATAGCAGCTTCAACCACTAAACTACCTGGAGCCTCTTGTTATATGAAAACTTATGGTACAATATTTGAACCTTCCTTCTATAGGCAAATATTTAATTAATATGCATTGGCAAAATGCTGGTGTGAGACAAATAAGCTGTGGTTAGATATGTGTCTGTCTGTGTTGAAACCTCTCTGTGTGGTTTAATTCACTTTTTATACTGAATTGTATCACCCATTTAAATTAAGGTATCTATTAAATCAGTTTAAATGAATATCACTATCTGAGCATTTGGTAACATGAAATGAAGCTACATTTTAAGATGAGTGTGGTTCTGTATTTTTTGCGTATCTCTAACAGCTTTAGTTGCTAGCTTTATGACTATATGAAACTGTAATATTATTTTAACGGTCTTCATCAGACAGTCCCTCCCAGACAGCGGCTCACTGCTGTTCATTTGTCTGCATGTGTTGTCCTACAGCAGAGATGAAGATCTGAGAATAAGAAATTGATATTAACTTGGGCTTTCTGTAGTTTGCTGTTTGTCAAACGGGTTTCTGGGCCTCTTTGCTGTTGCACTGCATCTAGCATCTTGTGATCAGAGTTTAAAACTGAGGAAGAAGAAGCTGCAAACTTGCCATTCACATCCTGCAGGTATATATTCTCTTCTGACCAGACATCCCTAGGTATTTTACAAATATATAGCTACTAAAAATTAAACATCCTAACTAATTTCACATTGCATGCATAAATGCAGAAAACTAAACACAAATTAACTTTTTATTAAACATAAAAGGTATGTGTACTACATATTCCCTTTTTGTGAAGAATTATTTCACTGTTTTGCAATGAATGTAGCAGAAATAATGTTTTTTCCAGCTTGTCTGGGCTTGAAGAGCAGGCATTCTGAGGAGTTCAAGAGACAGGGCTGAATCACAGGCCAAGCACTTCTTCAACACTGATCAGGCCCTGGAAGAGTGGCTACTGTAAACCTGTTAGATTAGTGTCGCCCAGGATGACATCTCCAACTGAGACCATCTCTGGCTCTATTGAGTAGTGGGAGACAGGGTCCCTTCTCCAAAACCTTCCTCATGACCCTTTGGTTCCCAGGTAAGGGGGCGGAGAGCTGCAGGTGCAACATAAAGCCATCAATGGGGAGGAAGCCCTTTGATCTCTGCATTTGAAGAGGCACTGGCCCCATTCGGGAGGTGCCGCAGGAACAAGGAGACAATGCAGAGCAGGGCCTTAAGTGGGAATGACAAATCACTGTATTCTTCTGTATCTGCAGTCAACATGTCCTCAAACAGAGAGTTGTACAGGATCAGCGTCAACATCACCACGAGTGCATTGTAGTCCCCTAAATTAACGTAGAAGACAAATACCACATACTGTGAGGCACTGTAGACTTCCTGACCTCTAACTGCACCGCAGGACAATCCATTCATATGACATGGATCAACTAAAGAGCAAGTAAATATCATTTGTATTTTAATGATTGTATGTGACTTTCATATGCAGGACATATAATTTTAAAACCAGTATTTGGGAACAAAACATGTTCCTGAACTATGTAAAATAATAAAACGTGCTGAAATATATTCTGAATGCAGAAAACATGAATATTATGAAGAAGGAGCACTTGGATGCTCCTTTTTCCCCTGTGTGATGCAGGAGGTACCTTTTTGATGGTGTGTACATTTGGACTCCACTCTACATTAGGCTATTGCATGTGGTGTGGAAGTGTTGTGCACTTAAAGCTACTTGGACTGTTGCAGATAGCTCACCGGCTTCAGAGCAGCCACCCTTTCTAACAGCGCACGATTAACATTTTGTGTTGTGTTGTTGGCCCTGGGTGATGTAAGTGTACATACAGCCATCTCCTCTCAAGATGTGGCACAACCAGCACAGACTCATTTCTTCATCTGTGGAAGTTTACTGCAGCAGGTTAGCTGTTATGGACCTTTAACTGCTGTGAATTTATACTACTGCGCCGTAACCTTCCGAGTTGTTTTTTCACACATTTTAAGTATTCCCAAGGATCATATTTCTTTTTGTCATTGTCGCCCTGTAATATTCCGCTTCCGGACGTCTACTGAACTCTTGGTCCATTTTATATTTGTGACATTCAGTTCTTAATTAAAGTATCTGATTTCTTTATTGTGCGCAAGTAAATATTTGTATTTGCACTTAATACTTTTACGGCATAAACAACAGAAAGGTTTGTTGGCTGAAGGATTTACAGCTCAAAATCTGTCAAATTTTGCTCTGCGCATCCAGTGAAAAATAATTAACTTATATAGCATGTCATTCCCCTGTGGTGCATTTCATTCACCCTGCCATAAACCGGTCCCTTCACCTACATCTGACTTTCGCGTTTGCTCCGTGATGACGCTGCTGAGCGTGGTACCAGAGAAAGCTTGTTTACCCATATGTGGATCGCCTCTGGCGCCTATCCTGGGTCCCGCTCCTTGGCCGCACGAACGCACAGCAAAGCGTGCGATCCTCATGATAGCTGAGACTTGGCTTTTTTAAATCAACCAAACACACTCCCTGTCTGTGCGTTCATCCGGGTGAACTTCCACAGACCTGTAAATGTTTCTGTTGCTGGAGGCGAAGGTCAGACGCCTGCTGAGCCAAGTGCCCCAGGGAACAGGCACTTCCTTAGAACAAAACAGTCCCAAACCTGTTTTAGGGCCTCCTTATACTATCACTATCTTGTACAATTCCACTGTCACTCAAGAACTCAAGAACTGCAAAATCTCTGGGCCACTGTATCCCCTGATGAGAACTTAACCTACATAGCTGACTTCTGGGTGAGCGCTTCAGTGCAAAATAGGATTTTCCGGCTGCTTTCACACCGCAAGTAATTTCACCAGGAATAAACCACATACAATCATCTTAGATGTCAATGGGAGAAAGTCAAGGTTAGCCATTCATACTCTGTTTCCAGACACATAATGACTATGATGATGCTAGGGAGACCGTGGCTGTAAAATACATAACCTGGACGACAGAGCAATTTTAATGGCTTGTTTACTTTGAAAAAAAAAATCTACGATTGCTGTCTCCATCAGCTTTAAATAAAAAATTGTGCACACATCAACTTCTAAAAGAAACAGATCAAAGTAGCTATCATTTGGAATCACAGGTTTTGCTTGTGAATAATGCTCTTCTGTAGCTTATCATCAGTTGCCCTCTCAGTAGACCTCTGTTTTGGTTCTTAACACAAGCAGAAGTAGACAGTGAGGCCCTTGTCTGTAGTGTGAGACCAACTACAGGAAACTCGCCTCTCTTTATGTCCTGGTATGAATCTATGGGCAAACATTAAAACAAAAATTAATATCATGGTATATGACAACGGTGGCACTCAGCTATACCCAAAAGTATAAAGCCACAGGGACCTACTTCACAACTGGTATGAATACATTTTCAATACATTTATAACTGCAAACTCACTTCGAACCAGTGGCATGGTTGTGCAACTAATAGCTGGTACCAGAGTTCTTCATGTGTAGGTTCAAATTTGCACTCCACAGTGAAGAGATCAGTTTTTAAGGTTAACTTTACAGTAAATTTCCCCAGTTCCATGACTGTGTGTGTGTAGCTACAGTGTGATGGACTGGTATAGCATTTTAACTTTACTTTTCAACAGACATTCTGATCTCTCCTTTGTGGACATTCAGTCAGTCCAAATACTTATTCTCTTCTAACACTTCATTCAGGTAATTCAATTATCAGGCAGTCTTTGCTAGTTTATTCAGGGTCATCACCTGTTTTTCAAAACCAAAAATATTATATAAAAATATTATCTCATAATGTGACTGACATTCCATCCAGGTTTTGCCCTCTTTTGCCCGGCACTTTGTGTTTCCGGGACTGACTCCAAGCCACTGTGATCCTGAACTGGACAAGAAGCTAACAAAAGTGAGTCTGTGTGTGTGTCTTATGTTGTCTAAGTCATTTTAATATAGTCCTCTGTATTATTTGTTCTTGCTTTGCTGGGTCTTTTATTATTATCTGTATTTCCATGTATTATTGCTGTTTTGCAGCATGCAACTGTTAATGATTAATGAGTCGAACCCCTGCTGTTGTCACCTAGTATTTCAGGGTGGTCCATGACCTCATACAGATTTTGAAAACAAAATCTATCAGCTAGGTCATGACCAATTCTCACTGACGTGTGAATGTGGTCGGTTAGCAGACTAAAAGGCCATACGAATGGGGTGTTGCTAATATTCCTCCATTTGATGAGCATAACAGACTTTAACATTCACAAGAAATTAAATTCAAATTTATGGCAGAATGCATATTTTTCATGGCTACGTACAAATTCAATTTCAATTTCTCTAATTCCAGTTAACCTGTCTTCTAAATGATTCCAGCACAACTGTCATAAAGGCATAAATGCTGACAAAATTGCAATCGTTGCTCCTTTAAGGCAGCAGAGGAGCCCAGATTCAAAGGTGCACAACGGGATGAGGGACAGCACACAAAATTCATAAAACATTCTGCAGCTCAAACGGATTCACGTACAGAAAACATTTTCAGAAAAGAATACAAAAAGCATAAAGATGAAACTCTTGACGTGAAATGTTTTTGCTGTCCTTTGCCTGTATGTACTAATACATTTAATTTTTATATGCTTTGAATTTTTAAAATTCTCCGTAAGCAAGATATTTTTCTATAGTCATAAACTTGCTGTTGCTGTATTTTTGCTTATTCTCTCTTTGTTGGATGCGCATCTGATGATGGTTTATAACGATTGAGTAATAAATGAGCAGTGATTTTCAGGTCACGAGGTTATGAAATGGCGGTGTGTTCAAGCTACCAAGATCTGAGACATCGACTTATCTTAATATAGTCAAAGAGGAAGAGTTATAATTATTTAAGTGTTAGAAAGCAACAGTCAACTGTCCTTGAAAATATTTTAAAAATAATTTTAAAAAAAGTAATTCAATCGTGCCTCCCCCGGGGTCAAAAGTTATAACATGGAACTTCCTTTTTCATGCTCATTTCCCCCTGCTCTGTCGCAGATAGACCACTTGCTTCGGGCTCTTTGCTATGTGTGCTTATTTGAAATTGTAAGGAAGTAGTGGTTTCACTGATAAATGTTGCCGAGTGTTTTTCACGATCTTCACTGCTCCATTAATTTGACTAATTTACATAAGAAAAGTGTAAAGGTACAATAATCACCTGGTGCCCAAATTCATCCCTGAAACCGCGCCAGAGAGCGGATTTTCCCACGTGCCGATTTCCTATTGTTTTTAATCGGGGGAAAATAAATAAATAAAGCACTGCTAGCCCATGGGATCAACTGCAGTGCCGTTTTAGAGATTTTTAGAGACTTTTTCAACATTTGGGTTACAGATCCTTCCATTCACCTTTTATAAATTGTTCCTTTTTTATTTGGGATAAGATGCTCCAAAACCTTCACAGACAGCAACGTGTAACTTTCTACATTTAATCAGAATTTATGGAGACCCAGCAAATACAATAAACTGAACAAGTCTCATTCCCGTAACTGCGAAATATACTACTTTATATTTTGTAAATTAATATTGTAAAACGTGCCACTTGTTTAGGGGAAATTACTTGATATTTATTATGTTTGGCAAGTAAACATAATTATATTTAGATAAAACCAGAAGAGCCGCAGTAAATGAATGGATGAACTGTTGGAATAATGTCGGTAAACCCACCCGTGACCAGCTCGCGTGGCAGGATTACCGCCCACTTCGACGTAGGCACCTGCTCCCATCCGTCATCATTTTTGATCGTCACAAAACCAAAAAAATCGGATGAAGACTTTTGGAATGAAGTGTAATTTCCCGGACTGAGGAGGAAGAATCTGTCTGTAATATTTCTCCAGTCTCAAGAATTATTGGCATTACTCGCAGAGATTAAAAATGTGCTAAAATAAAACAAAGTATTAATTTTTGAGTGATTTTTTACTCTTGGTTTAAAAGAAAATGGTGAACAATATTTAAGGTGTTAAAACTTAAATGCAGATCGGCATTGGCCGATCTTACCGCAGACCATTATCACGTTGCTTTTTATACCCAAAAAAACTGTGAAATTCGCTTCCAAATCATTAAATTAATAAAACAAAATTAATTCATTTTTACATTTTTTTCCCTTATTTTTCCTAAATTATTTTACAGATTTTTTTCTAGGTTAATCTAAATTTATTTTTCTTAAGGAATTTTTCTAAACTGTTTCCCAAGGTACGAAATTCCAGAGGCTGAGTCGATTCAGTCTGTCGGTCTTTCCTTTAAATCCATGAATAATTCAAGATAAATTACAGTTTGCTAATATCGGTTTTACAGAATTGATTTAAAACAATATTCACAGTTTAAACATCTAAAACGGGTATGATTAATTTAGAATTTAGTTTTGTTTAAATCATTAACGATCTAATTGCTACATCTTAATAGTGACCGTAGTACAGCCACTGCTGAGATTTATTACCAGTTAAAACCGTCAGAAATGAGACAGATAGAATTATTTAATAATGTGTCGGTATATTATTAACATTCGTGTAGCTGGTACCTTTGTGAAAGGCGTCTTACAGAATCAGATCATCTAAGTTTATTGTGTTTTTACAGCATATAGCAGGACACTGTTGCCGTATTAATTCAGGCTAAATTCAACAACATGACTACAACATGACTGGGATCCCAACCCGGAACCCGCAGGATGCAAAGTGACCGCTGCATTACTGGGGAACCGAAAAAAGGCTATTAAATGAAATATGTGCACGAAGGCAGAGGTTTTTCAGTGCTTCGTACTGAGGATTCTGTCTCACTGTTTGCCTTCCAAGCGTTTCCTCCGCATCTCCACCCGTTAAACATTAATATTTACCATCAGCGAGTTGGGTTGAAGCTGACTTTCGCCGTCGGTTATTGAGTCATGTTGGAATCGCGTATTTATCAACATATCAAAGGTTGTTTATGATGGGGACGAATCACGAGCGCCACCCCCCCTCAGTATTATCTGAGGACACCGAGCGGAACCTGAGTGATGGAGCCCCCTGTCGCCCAGCTGCAGTACTGCACGTCAGGCCGTCTGGCAGCAGCAGCTTCTCGGTAAGGCATATTGGCATTACTGGCAAAGCCACTGCTGAAGCTATTTTGTGTTGTTTCACTGTAAATGTTATTGCTTTCCCTCAGAATATTTAGCAATTATTGTAAGAATGATTATCTATTATTGAGAACGGGAATATAGCAACAACAACAATAGTAAAGTTGCAGTTTGTATATAGCTGCATTATTATTGTTGTTGTTGTTGTTGTTGTTGTTGTTGTTGTTGTCGTCATCATTGTTGCTAAACAAAAAATTATTATGAAGGTACACATGTGATGCTGCACAAAATAAAATCAGTCGACATAATTCTTCATTCTATATTTATAAAACACATCACAATAAAATCAGTTGACTACTGTTTGTTGCTGCCAGCAGTATATATAGCTTCAATATAAAGTATCCATGCTGCAGATGTAAGAACATATAAAATATAAGCTCATAGAATGCACTGGAATGCATTTGTTCAAATAAACCCAGAACACCAGAAGCATCAAATCCTGGATTACTGTATATGGCTCCTTAAGCATATCGGCCATTTATAGACAGTTACTGCATTGACACCATTTTGATTACCATTGTTTTACTGCTTCTCTGTTTATTTTAGAATAAGTCTAACCAATATAGAGGATATTAGGGGGCACTAAGTATACTGTAAATACAAACGTTTATGGTACAACTGCCTCATAAACACAAGCAATTTAAACTAAAATGAGTGCTGTGGAGTAAATTGTTTTATTGAATTTGGCAAAAGTACTGTGGCTATTTTGGGTCCGTTTTATGTCCGCCAATTAATTCATCAACCACTTCAAATCCCCTCTAATATTGGTCTTTCTTAAAAACAAAATAGCAGTTCTCCATTTTTACTACGCTGTGTTTAAACAGTGGAATTTCAGTGAAGTACTTGGTTTATAAATTTGCAACATTTATAAAGTTAAAATATAAATTTAAGATGTTTTTTCTGCCTTTTCATTCATAATCTCCAGCCTTTCAAGCTTGGAAGTCAAGGCTGCTGGATACAGTCAAAGATAGCTGGAGGAAACTCTTTTTCCTTTACATCTGTGGTACAGAGTTTTATATTATTACCCCTATGAAGTTTATTGCTTCCAAGGTAATAAGGTCAAGAGCGTGTCGTACAAATTACTGTACGTACACCGCTGGGAAAATGTACAACTTTTCACGTGGTGTTTCCTCTTATCAGTTGCCACAACAGCAGTTCACTCCTGCTGTCGTGATCAAGGTTTCAAGACATTAATGAAACTTTGCTTGTGCTATTATAAAGTGAGTCATCTAAACTGAACACATCACAATTAAACATTTCTGAGTGGTTTTTCAAACTGACAATTAGAAAAAATATTTGTGCACAATACATCAGATTTTATGCATTTTGTATGTGTGTGTGTGTGTGTGTGTGTGTGTGTGTGTGTGTGTGTGTGTGTGTGTGTGTAAGAGAGAGAGAGAGGGAGAGAGAGAGATAGATCGCCATGAGATGGACTAGTGTCCCGTAAAAGTTACACCTGCCCTGTACCAATATAACCCTGAATTTGACACAGTTATTCAAATGAAAGAATGAATTATTTTAGACATGAGTTTGTCATCTTTTTGCTTTGTTACCTTTTACTCTTATCATATCTTGTAGCAGTGACAGTATATCTGCATTTTTATTAACACACCTACACTCCATATAATTTGAATGAAAGACACAAACATATGTTATTAATTGTCTCTGACCAAGTGAACCCCTGCGACAGAAAACTGGTCAATGAATAACTAGTTGAGAGTGCCTTCCGTATAATCTTTGCAGCCCATGTGTCCCTTCTGCTTGTGTTGTGTTTCCATCTTTCAGTTCTTCTTACTGACTGGGATCAGTGGATTCTCTGCTCACAGCCTGGTCAAGCATTGTGTTCCATGCTGACTTCTTTATAGGCTGTTCCCCTGTTAATTATTTTTTCAGGCTCAAGTTCAAACACTTTTTTCATAGGTGTGTGATTATTTTGTCAATTTAAGGGCCCTGATACCTATAGACCACAGGTATATTGGGGGACATGGTCCTCTAGTAACTGACAAGTTATTACATTCATCCATAGTTTTTTAACCACAGACTTTGGGTCATAGAAATAAACAGGTAGACAAAATGAATGAAAAATCCCCACAGAAACCAACAGCCAGGGTTTATAGAAAAGCGGGTTTCCATTTCTAGTTTATACACAGTAACTGCAGTTAATGTTCTACGCTAGTCACTGATGGGCTGTGAAACATGCATTACATAGAAAGTTGACATGAAATTGGCACCTAGAAATGACTTAACTGACTTGATCTCTTTGATTGGAACACGCTGATCAAGATCTTTGGCGCAACATTCTGCTCCTGAAATTATGATCTAGGTTCCCAGTCCAAAAACGTAGACCTTCCATCATGAAGGGAAGTCTGGGATAGCAATGATTTACCATATTTATCATATTTACTGTAGGAAAAAGATTAGCTAGGTTAAATGGGCTCCTCTATCATCCTAACCAATGAATGTGAATTCTCTCTAAACCCTTGGAGGGAAACTCATTTGAAAAACTACTTTGCTTTTTGATGCTAAAGTACAGCCTGCTGACTCCACCTGCATGACGACCATTTCTATCTCCTCCCTAGTCCCTGGGGGTGACTATGGGGGCAGATGGATTGGCGTGGTCTGTTTGCTCAGTGCTCACCTTGCCCTTTGGACACCACTCCCAGAATTTGTTAACAAGATTGGCAAACACATCTAAGCATGCAACATAGGCAGTACTGGCTGTCTCAGATGTGTTCCTCATCCCTTGACCCGATAACAGGTATTCAGTATGGGTGGTACTGGGCCTCTTAGATGTGTTTCCCATCCCGCAAGCCGATAAGGGCTATCAAATGGCTCTCCTCCTCTCTGGAATTGGAACACTTCTTGTCTCAATTCATCTTGCCATGCAAACTGAAAGGAATCCCACAACTATTTGCTTCATACTGATGTTTCCACTGCTCTGAATTGTGTTTATAATCAATAGTCCATATTAAGCTTCTTGAAAAACTTGTTTATACTGACATTTATGTACCGAATTTTATTATGCTTTTGCAGATCAGCTTCTTCTAAATATATTCACTGATTTTCAGTATCTTCACCCTGTTTAGAAATCCAGTATAAAACATGTTAAAAATGCAGATATGAATGTATTAAACATGTTTACAGAAGTAAAGGAAAACAAGGTAAACAGAGGTTGTAAGCTTTATTTACCTCTGTATGTTCTTGTAAATACTCTTCAAGCATTTGCATCTCTCTTCACAAATATAAAATTAAACAAAAATCAGGCAACAAAACACAGTAAACCTTTTCATACAAATGATGACTTACATTAAACATGTACAACTATTAAAAACCAAGCATAAGATTATAAACATTTACAAACATTTCAACACTTTAGACAAGCATGACACGGCAGAAAAAAGTGAAAACTCAGCAGAACGTATGACATTACTTCTGAATTATATGTATTTATATTTTTTCTGTTTTTTTTCTTTTATAACAAAATTGCAGAAAGCTTTACATTTTCTCATTTCTCACAGTTTGTTGGTGCTGCATAAAGATATCTTCTGACTGATTAATGTTGGGCTAATTTAGCAATAGTGTTACATTTTGTGACATTCTGTATAGAAACATATAGAAACATCCTGAGGTCAGTACTCCTCTTTAATAGTCATTGGTATGGAGGGTGACACAAGACCACTGCTGCTGCTGGTCACCATGGTGACATTTCCTGGGGCGCCCACCCCAGGTGGGGTAGGTGTGGTTGTGGAGGCCTGCTGTGGTTGCTGCATCTTCTTCTTATTCACCTTCCTCTCCTTGGCACGCCTGTTCTGGAACCAGATTTTCACCTGTTTGGAACACATGTACATGTTGAGAGATGTTCTGAATGCAATGATTTATTGCCAGAGCACATGTAATTGAACATCTTTCATGCCTTGTGATTGTATGAAGTCAGAAAGAATGAGATAGGGGGTGAGTGTGATCACTTTATAAGGCTCCTGTGCTCAACATAATAATTAGGAAAAGAACAAAGAATTACAATCATATAAAAACATAACTGCACATACTATATGGCTGATTTAGTTTTTAATCCCATAGATGGGTACATTCCCTGCAGGATTAAAATTTTTTTTTCTTCATTTATTTTCAAGTCCTCTTAGCTACAAATGAAAGATATGTAACAGTGAATGAGGTTGAGTATATAAATGAACTTTTTAACATGCATGTTTTTCAACAAGGATTTCAGTAAAGCATAGTGGTGTGTGTGATAGAGAGAAACAGATGAAGAGTGAGCCTGGATCAGCTCCCGCTGTGGGGTTATGCAGTGCTCCAGGTTACGTGGTGAGGCTCACCTGTCGTTCGGAGAGATTCAGGGCAGTGGCAAGCTCCGCCTTCCTCCTGATCGTGATGTAGCGGCTGTAGTGGAACTCCTTCTCCAGCTCTAGCCGCTGGTGGTCTGTGTACACCACTCGGTATTTGTCTTTCGTGCGGGTCTTACCTGCTGGAAAAATAGGACATTTTTAGACAGTCCAAGTAGCTGTCGAGTAGTACTTGCAAACGAATTATCATTAATAGTTCAATTTTAAGGTTTAATAACTGCAAGGATTATATAACACTGTTTTTTTTCTATAGCTCCTTTAATAACTTGACAGTATGGTTTCATTTTCAATAAAGGTCTTGCGTCATTTGATTTTCAAGTATATTACAGAAAGTGTCAGAATAAACTAAAAATAGTCAGAATAACTTGTATATGAATTGACAGAATAGAAGACACAGAAGCAAACAGGTTGAATATTATTGCTGCTATCTGACATACATACTATTAAGTGTAAAACTTACAAATGGATAGAAATAAAATTATGTAAAATATTTAATTTTCATTTTAAGCTTTTAAGCTATTCTTGAATTGTTAATTTATTATATCATAACTAGTGATGGGTAATTAAATGTGTGATGCCTTGTTTGATTTTTTTTTTTTAACACACCTCAGTCAGGTTTTTGCATCCACAGTCTATATGGCTGCTAGTAGTCTCACCAGTCTAAAAAGTTAAAACACATTTGAAACAGGCTGACATTTGCTGAAAAAAATTATCTACAACCAGAGAAAACCCCGCCCAGTAGGGACTGGAACCTAGATTTAGAAGTGAGGCTCTTAACTACATATTTCAGAAATCCTGCTTCAAACTGCTGTATTTTATTGACTTGTGTCAAAAAAACATAATGTGAGAAAGGAATGAGCCATGCGACAGGACTGTCATCTTTATGGCATCACGAGGTAGCACTGACCTCCAGCACTGTTTCCAAATGACAGGTTTGGGCATTTCTACTGTGATGACAGTGTGAGCACCATACTGTGTTTGTTTTACCCAATAACATTAAAATATCATTATGCACTTTTGGAACTCCTTCTTTATTGAACATGCCTCATTTCTATTAAGCCTCTCTCTACCTCTGACAGCATCTGCCCCAAAACATGAGTTATGACCTTGGTCCTATATGTGATGTCAGTGCAGACGTAGATAAACGTTTTTGCAGTTGAGGCTAATGGGAAGTTCATGAGAAAGAATGGGTCTGGGCCGATATGGCAAGTGGTTAAGCTCTTGTCCAGAGTTAATTTCTAACATGGACCGTAAAATTCCCCGTCTAGGGCAACAAGATAACCACACAGACTGGGGGAGCAAATCTGTGTCACTGTGGGACTACCGCAAAGAGGCCATTTGTAAAATGTAGTGATTACGACAAGTGTTCTCGTCGCCTCTGCATTTGAACACCATTATCAATTAGTGATGTAAACACCCGGGCAGCTGTCATAGTAACAGCCAAGGAGAACTTATCTCATGCCTTTTGCCCAAAACTGCTGGGCTAGTCGTATGACATTTTAGCTTTTGGAAACACGTAAAATAAAAAGAGGGATGTCCCCCATTTCAGACATGCATGTCATCTCACAAAACAACAGATTACTTCACTTTTGACATGGATGTGAATCCCCCCAGTACGAGAATGATGCCCCGTGAAAGAAGTTTCCTTCAAGTGAACCAAATTCTGCTTTCATAACAGCAAGTGTGTGAGTGAGGTGCGCTACCCTTAACCCGAAATGCACAATATGCACATACTGCAAATCATATATATATATTTAATTCATTTGATCGGGATGCTAGCAGTTCCACCTGTTATTGTACTTTTGCTAAGCTAGGTTGTCCCAGCCATCTGATCCTATTTTTATTTTTAACCAAAAACTAGAAAACAGGACTTAAGTTTATATTAGTATTTTCTTATTAAACTGCACAATGGCTATACTTATATTTTGTAAACCTAAGTGAACTAAAAACATGTACTATTCATGCGAGAGCCAAAAAGCTAAAACAATTAATAAACATGTACTTATCACAAAAAATCCGAAATGTCTACATTTGTCACCAGTTCAGTCAAATCAACTTCAATCTATTCTGGAAAATTGCAGTTTTTTTCAGTTTAACAACAATATTCAGTTGAATTTGGAAACACCATTAAAGGAATAATTCACGTGACATTCAGAACTTCAGAATGTAACCATCCAACGTTGACTTACGCGGTTTATTCAATTAGAGACAAATAAAAAGAACATTTTTCAACATATCAACGTACTGTGGTTCTTCCTGTTGTTCATTCAAGCAAAGGCTTTCTTCGTTTAATTTTTAACCAATTAATAAAACAATTTCACTTGTAACTAGTTTTCCGCCAAAAAAAAAAATGATTCTTTACACATACAGTGAAGATGGGAATAAAAATCAGTAAAAAAAATTCGTCTCCTATTATAATATAATCATGGGAAAGCACGACTATATTTTTCGGCTTATTATTATTGTCATATTAATATATGATTTATATAATAATAATAATAATAACTTGGAAAAGTTACAGCGGGAACGGGCGCGTGTCGATAACTCTGGACTTCAAAGCGCGTGATCTCCGGCTCGAGACACGCGGGCCCCAAAGCGGGACAAGAAGAGAAGTCATTTAAGGTGATTCCAGGGTTTCAGGAACAAAAGCCAAATCGGCCCACATTTACATGACAAGCCCTTCAAAGTGAGCATCTCCTTTGAGCTCTTGAGAAGCTGCAGCGCCGGCAGACGCACGAGACAGCGCAAGAGTGTGGCGCACTTCCGCTTTCCCAGGCGCTCTTCTTTCACCCCAGTTTGTCCGGATGCTGAACTTCACTCCATCCATCTGACGTCCCTCTTTTTAAACATACACTACGTACACCTTTAGTTTTCTTCAGTTGTACTGCGGTTTCGGTTTGTTTTTACATCTGCTGCAGTTACAGCAATAACGGTTCTAATATGTACAATATCGCTCTAATAATGGTCTTAGAAATTTGGGGATAATTGCGCAAAAGGTGAATTAAACACGTATAGTAACAGGCAGTACTGTTTACCTAACCATAACAACTGAAACAACGACAATGAAAGACTTGAGTGAACATTTGATAACTGAATATAAATCCGTTAAATTAGTATGTAAACTATAAAAAGATGAAATCTTCGCGGCTTGTAAATCCATTAGGTCACATATATTGTACCATAAAAGGGCTGAGCTCGTGCAGCTAACCGCAAGGCCGCGGGATGCCGGACGCGGAGCAGCACCAGAGCCGGGAATCACAGCCGTTTGTCGTGGCAGCGGCTGTCGGACACGGTCCGGAAAGCAAAAAAAAAAGTCACAGAAACTTAGTTATAGTACAGTGAACAATATTTACCGACGGTGGGGAAAAATCATAAAGTGTCTGCAAAAAAAGCTGATTAAAGGCACTGAAGACTCATTACATCCAAAACAAGCGAACGAAAAAGCAGCCGAGCATAATACCGTGAACGTGCTGCGTTTATGCTGTTGGCCTTTTAAAAATATATATTTATATATGAAGATAAACATTACGCGTATGTTTATCAGATGCTTTATCTTATGAATACAGCACATGGACAGAATAACCCCGTCTGTGGAGAGAACAGTGTACAAATCTGTCCGTAGAGGATGAGGCAGGTAGGTCTCCAGCAGTGCGGGCAGCACAGGGTGACGGTGGCCCCCCGTTGGGCGGCGGCTCAGGTGCCAGCGGAGCTCACCTGAGTTGGACGGCGGGGCGCTGCGGCGCATCCAGTCGTAGGGGTTCCTGCGCTGCGAGCTGGGGGACAGCTGCCCCACTGGGGGGTTCATGGACGGAGGGAGCAGAGCGGGGGGCTGCACGGGTGAGAACTCCGGAGGACTGAAACTGATCTGTCCCGGGTTTGAAGTGGAGGCTCCTGCTGCCGGGCCATAGGGGGTCCACTCGTCTCGCGGCGGCGCGTACGTAGGGTTCCACGCGCCTGTCTGGCTGTGATGCGGGTCATTGTTAATCCCGGGCACGTGGTGGTACCCGCTGAAGTCCGAGTACTGCGGAGGCGCGGGCACGAAGTTCTGCGGGTTCAGGTTGAGGCTGGGGTGTCTCACCGAGTTGGGGTACATGCTCGTGTCCTTCTCCAGCAGGTAGCTCACGTACATCTTTCCAGGCGGCTTCTCCTGCGCATAATGGTGATTCGGGAAGAAGGAGGCGCGGTGCCTCGCGCGCGGGTTTGTCTTTAACCAGAGTCGCACTTTGCTGGGGGTCCCACGTGCGTTCCTGTTTGCCAGACTCTCTGCCAGTTAAAAGGCGCCACCCCGACGTCAAGTTTTATGGCCTCCATCTCCCTCCCTCGTGCCCTGCGCTCGGATATTTGCATTGAAAAACGGGCCTGCATTTCAAAGGTTGGCAAGTTCCAGCATGAAAGCTGGCGCGGCTTTGGGGACAGCGACAGGGACAGGGACAGCGGCAGGCGGGTGACAGGTTGAAGCCCAGGCCGCTGTGCTTAGCCTCTCCACCACACAGACCCCACCGCCCTGGTGAACCTCAGGTAAAACCACCGGAACCTGCGGTCCCGCCTCTACCGCCCGTCCGCGGTACCACAAATTGGACAAGTAAGAAAAAAAAACTTTAATTCTTATTTTTTCATGGTTTTGCCTTCAGTGTATTAATTGCGTAGACGGGCTTTGACCACATTTGTTTAAATTTTAACGCGTTTAATTAGCTATTTAATAATTACCACATCTTTCGTTAATTTGAATTTGTTAAAAATACAAAATTCGCACAAACCACAATACAGAAAAAGGGCAATTAATAAAGTGTGTTTCTCATTCCCTTCCAAATTACAATCGCACATTCATCCATTGTTTTCTGTTAACAGTTTATCCTGAGTAGGGCCGCAGTAGTCCGGAGCTTAACCCTAATTGTTAAAAAAATAAATAAACCGCATTTAAAACAACAACAACAACAACAACAACAACAATAATAGGAAAAGGGAAAGGAGATCCTCAAGGGGACCCCAACAACCAAAGTAATACACAAAATCACTTTATATGCAATAAGAGGTGACTGTTGACAATGATTTTAAAAAGCGGATGTCCTCGTTTTCATAAAATCGTAAGCTGAGTGAATAGTAAACATTTAAAATCAGTGAGGTTAAATTTATTGTTATTTTTAAAGGATTTATATATCAGGCTGTTTTGTTGGAGGAACTGCATCAAACTGAATGAATTGATGAACCAGATTAATTGTTGTGCCAGTAATACTTTACAGAATATTCTAAAACCATGAGAAAACTGATCAATAATAATAATAATAATTTTTAAAAAAAAGCTTGTCGCTATTGTCCGACTATTTATGTAGTAGAATCGCATTACGTATAAAAATGTTGCATGTTCGGTTACAGTATTCATGGTAATGTGTCTGTTTTTCTTTGGCAGGGTCTATAGCAGAGGGCTGCTACATTCCATCCTTTCCTTTCGGTTCCACCCTGTAGTTATTTATTGAGGGTAATTGTCACTTGTCACACTTGGAATTTACCCCGTTTACCCTTGCGGTACCTCGCTGGGTATCAAACGAATAGGGGAACACAAAGGGGTCGTAAGCTGGCTCCGGTGCCACCACCCCCTACGTAGACACACAGCAAGTCGCGTAACAATGTAATAGACCGTCAGTCCTTTTAAAATAGCGGATTAACCATAAACGAATTTAATAGGGAGGCAGTTCTGCATGTATCGCAAACTATTCAGTCAGACTTATTACAGCAACAAGATTATCGTGAGTCCGGTTCATGGACTCTTTAACAGGGGAGATTTTTTTAACTGGTTCACTTCAAGCCTTTGACATATTATTACTTCTGTTTCCTTGAAGAAAGCCGTAAAATTATAAACCACAGGAGTCCACACCTACAGAGTGAAGTCTGTGTGCTTACTTAAACTTTATAAAAAATATTTAATTTGATTTTTTTTTTTTCATTTGTGCAGAGGAATGATTCAGGGATGATTTTACAGCAGTGATGAAATTTCTCTGTGTAGTGCTAATATTTTATTTGTAAATGTAAATCAAACCCAAATCTAAGGTAATGTGTTTTGCTCAACATATGTAGTTGTTTTATAATAAATATTGTTTGGAATAAATTGAACCATTGCACATACGTAATATAATAACAGCACTGCAAATATTCTTTTATTATTTTACCTAATTTCAAAGTTATAATTTTTTTATGTTTAGAATATTAACAGAATATTAACATCTTTAACTTCAAGTAGGCATTTTTAGAATAAAAGTGTTTTCATTGTTAGTGGATATTTATAAATGAAAAGTATAAATAAAAACTGAAAATAACTGAAAACTAGTACTAAGTGCTGCTGCCTTGCTTTTGCATTTATTCATTTAAAAGAGATGTTTACTGAAGCAGCAGTTGTGTCTCAAGCCATTGCCAGCAGCAAATAGAAAATAATTCAAAAATGCTTCCCATCATTAAAATAAAATGTTTTCATATTCCCCTGTTTACACAATAATGACGACGAGCAGACATTTGTTTTGTGTTAATAATTATCTTGGTTTTATAAAGGAAACGTGGATCTTGATAGTTTGCAAACAGGCATTGTTTTCAGAATAATGAATAAATCCATCACAATTTACCTAATTTACTAGCTTTCCTGTTGCCATTGAAAGTGCTGTATGAATATTAAGCTAATGGAGTGAGAAAAACAGCGATATGTCAACAGTAATCGCAGTGAGATATAAAATTTGACATGATTTACAGTGTCATAAAAGGCCACAAAAGTTAAGGCCTTCATGGCCACTAATGTTGTACACATAGCTACTTTATAATTTAGATAAGATACTGTACACATAAATGCACTTTTATACCAAATAAATTAGTAATGTTCTGTATATAAAACTCCATACTTATATGAAGTGTTTAGATATCACATGTGGTCTGGTCTTTGGATAGTTCAGATATAAAACCATCTGTTCTTTCAAAAAAAAAATAGGTCCTTAAATGTTTCTTGCTGTTTGGGAATAGCCAAAGGAAACGCAAGAAGATGGGCACACAAATATTTGACCTCAGCTCATAATTGAGTTTAGGGGGAGGGGAGGCAGGTTGGGGGGCCTAATGACGACTGGGTACTTTGTCCCTGCTCCAGAAACACGAAAGAACATCTGCCCAACACGCTATCCGAGGAAATGTGACCTGATTTACTTTTAAAAACGGTTCGCCAGACAGGCTGAGGTTAATTGTGGCCAGGGTAACGCAGCATGCATGAGTAGCCAGGAAACACTGTTCATGGTAAAAAACAAAAAAAGTTACTTTAATTCACTGGACAAACGTAGTGCCATGGTGTTCATTGCAGTCTTTTGGTGTAAATTAATAGCCCATTTCTTCTGTATATAAAAACCAAAAATGATGCAAGGAATCAGCGGAAACCAGATGTGGTGGCACAGTGGGTTAAGCCAGTGTTTCACAGCTCCTGGACTCTTCACCTCATATGGAGTGTGAATCCAGCACAGGGAGTGTGGAGTTTGCATGTTCTCCCCCTGTTTGCACCTCTCAAACATACATGGAAGAAGGTAATGGTCTCTGAGTTGGATTTGACTTGTTGGCACTTGCAGACACTAAGGAGAAAATTGTCAGTACTGTGTTCCAAACACAGTATGGTCTCACTTCAGTAGTAGATGGTCTGGAATAAATCCAGTCTACTTTTCTTAAATGTGAATTTAAAATTAAAGCTACAATTTACATTTCTGTACACTGAAATTGAACTCAGGAAAAATATTATTCCATTGTTTTCAAACGCCGACATGCCAAATCAGAAAATGTTACCAAGAAGATTAATACTATCTTGTGGAACTTGGCTGATACAGCAATTCAAGCTACAAAAATTGACAGTATAATGAATCTGGAGAGCACATTAACCTAACATACTTTGAAAAGAAGAGAAGTCTTTCAATGCTTTGTTTAAATATTCGTGTACAATGTATTTTTTATTTTTGCATTTATTTATGAGAGTTAAAAGTTCAGTGTCAGTTGTGGGTGCAGGTTTCATCAAACGCTTTTGAAGACCAAAAATCTTCTAACCTCCGAAGTTAAATAAACAAGTCTATAATGCAATCATTTTGGGGTTAAACTATGGCTACGTATATATTGAAAGTTTTCCCTCAGCGAAATGTTCGGGATCTCTATAGCATATCTTTCATTATAAAATAAATCAGTGTTTAACATTTACCAGGCCAACTAAAAGGTTGGCTCCGCTTTGTGTCCCGAAGGCATTGTGGTGGTGCTGAAAGGCATGCTGTGCATGGGGCATAATAATACAATAATATAGTTAGTTGTGTGACACAAATGGGTTAAATTTCCAATGAAGCCCCGTTAAATCATTCAGGGCCCCTTCCTTCCTTTTATGTGGTTTGTGTCGCGACTCTACCAGCAGGGGGCAGTATAGTGTGCCTCGTTGTGCATCCCCGTGTGGAGCGCAGTTACTAACTCTACAGAGAATTTCAACAGAGAACCTGAAGCTGCCTAGATATGCTCAGCAGCAAATGCTGCCAAATTTAAAGTGTTATATGGTTTACAACCCCTTTTTGTTCCCCTGTTTGTTTGAAGAAATTGATGCCAGCACTGTAGCCACAAATATGAATGCATCGTGTAGATCATGTGGCCACCAGGAGCGTCATGAAAATCAAGATCAGCTCTAATCCCTGGGATGTTTTGCACTTGAACCTACTGCTTTTTTGTGACAATATCTGCAGAATAATGACGAAGGCTATTATAGAGTATAAATTTAGTTTGTGTGGCAACTTTACATTTCTGAATGAGTAAAGCTTTGACAAAATTAAACAAACAATTTCCAGAAGAGGGTGACTAACTAAAAAAAAAAACTTTCACTCTCTTGTAGCACCTGCGGTATATGATGGGTCTAGAGGACCAGGTTTTTGTAAAGCTCAAACTCAGACGTGATGCATGTGTCTCATAAAGCTTCATAACTGGAAGCTAAAACATATCATGAGCCCTGCAGGTGTATCTGTGGAAGAGGTGGTATTTCCTCTTTAGGGCATGGTTGACAGGCCTCTTGAGCAAAGCATGTATGACCTTTCTCATTTCAAATTGGTTCATCGGATTCAATCTTGCATGAAATGTGTGCTTTATTGGCATCGGTTATGTGTGATTGCATTACTTTTTAATGCAGGTAGATAAAAGGTTTAAGCCAATTTAAAAAGCATGTCAATATGTTTTCTAAAACCTTGGGCCTGTTTCCAAACCACAGTCACTGAAAGGCGAAGTGAAACTTGAGTAATGACGTTAAAGGTTGAGAGTGAGTCACCTAAAGCCCAACATCAACAGTAATCTGCTGAAAATGACCAGAAGATCCTCAAGGAGACTGCAATACTAATAATGTTTTCATTAAATCTATTCTGAATCAATCTCTTATACAGGTCAAGTTTTTAACATGCAACGTTGAGAAGTAGGAAGGTGTTATATATTACAAATTTGCATAGAAGTATTTTATTCTGCGTTAGGTTTTTTTGAACATCCTGATGCACACAATGAGAACTGTACCACATTACAGTTGTCCTATTTTTTAGAAGGACAAAAGCCGTGTTTCAGGTCCATTTGCCCCTTATGAGCGTCTGGTTGATTATGTCAGCAAAAAACAGGCAACCTTTCTTGCTCTTACATACAGAAAAAACTAGTGGAGCTGTAGAAATGTAGATGTAGTACTTGCATTATATGTGAAGGCAAATGTTTAAGGCTTGTTTTACGAGGCACTGTGGTCAATGTCTTTCAGTCTCACACCGAAGTTAATATCAAATTGGTGTGGCTCAGCTCAAGGTCAGGACAAAAATAACTAACAGCAGTCCAAATTCAGAAATGTAACTATTACCTGAGGAAAAAAAAATGTTCTGTGATATATTTGCTATATCTATTGTCATTTTGACGATGTATGGAAATACACCAGTTTGACCTTAAAACATACATGTCATTATTAATTTTCATCACGTTAGATTTAGATGACACCTGTGTCTTAGGTGACTTACAATGTTTAATAAAGAATGGTGATATGATTTCCCCATTTTCACAGCTGGGTATTTATACACAGTAGTGTAGCGGACAGATACTGCTATCTCATAGCATGTCGGTTCAAATTCAGCCCAGTCTGGGAGGAATTTGCATGTTCTCTGGGTGGGCCTCCTTTAACTTCTCTGGTTCCCCCCCAGTGTGTGACTGTGTGTGTGAATGACTGCCCTGCAACAGACTCCTGTCCTATCTGGGGTGTAGCTTCATAGCCAGTGATTCTGGAATACAGTCTAAACTGCCATGACTCTGACCAGGATCAAGTGGTTAATGGCAACAGATGCTTTTCTTTCTTTACGAATTCAGGGTAAGTACCTTGATCAAAGATACTACAGCAAGAGTGGGATTTAAAACTAAGCACCCTCAAATTGCCAGGTAACCACCCTCCCCAATATGTCACCTGCTGCTTCATATGCAGACATGCATGTAAAGTATCACCTGCCAAAGCTTCATGTGCCCCTCAGCAGTCAATATCTTGCTTCCAGTGCTGAAAAAATGGTGCCAGTTGTCATTGCTTTGTTCTATATTTGAATAGTAATGTACAGAGGGTCCCAGGTAGAATATTTGTAGATAGATTGTTGAGGAAAAGGAAAACTATACAGTGCAGAAACTGAGAATTGTTCACATTTCAAAACCATGTAAAATATAAAAAAAAATTCACATCTGCAGTAAACAAAGTAGCATTTGTAATGCCTACCTACTATTGCATTTTTTTTACAAGAAATCATGGTAAAATCTAAAATTGTTTATATTTTATAAATAAACAGAAATCTGCCAATGCTTGCACACCTGTCCTATGGGACAGAATGCTAATCTCTGTGGATTTACCACATGCTTCAGCGACAGTGTGGGGAACAATATGTCTGTGACATGTTCTGAACACTAAGCCTGATTTGAAATCCAGATATATACAAATATGTGGAATTGTTAAAACTTGTCAAATAAAAGTAAAACATTGTAGTAGTAATAGTAAAATCATGCTAATACTTAGATGTACTAAAAAGAAAATGTTGCAATGTTGAGTTTTGGAATGTGCTAGAGAAATAATGCACCTGCATTCCTCATTCTGCAAGTATAATAGTTAAGGAGTTGTAAATAAAAGCTTCAAATCGCCACCCTTTTTGGATGATCTTATTTCTGGAGACATACAAACATAAAAATTTTGCTTTGACTGTGCAGTTGCTCTTGTATGCTGCAAATAAATAACTGAACAAACAATATTGTGTACTGTTTTTTATCTCCATATCTGCAAAATAAAGAAAAATCTCTGATATGCAGATGTAATGACTGCGATGCCAGTGGATTTTTTTGCCCCCCCCCCCCCCCCCCACACTTTCTCTCTCTCACACACACACTGATGAATTTTCTTTCACCCCANTTTTTTTGCCCCCCCCCCCCCCCCACACAAGCATTGAATGCTGCACATGCTGTACACACATGCTTTACACTTTTTCACACAAACACACACAAACGTGTTAAATTCTGTGTGTGTCTGTGTGAGTCTGTGAAGGTAATACATTGTGATATATATTTTGTTTTTCCCCTGTTCTTTCCCTTCCCATTTGACTAGGACCGACGTCGGTGCCAATCTGTGTGTCATCCGCATGTTGGACCCCATAACTGTTACAAATGGGCACCTTTGTGCCAAACACAACATGCACATCTGATTGTTTTTCCTACACCGGAACAGAGCAGTGGTGGGCAGAGACAAGACCAGTGTAAGCGCTGCATAAAGAGCACAACTGGCCACAGGGTAGGGGGTAGGAATTATGTGCTGGACTGGTAAAAGACAGGGGTGACAGGTTTTGTGGGGGCACTCCAGAGATGCAAAAACACCATCATCTTCATCATCATCATCAAAGTGCCAAGTGGCAGCAGGAGCCAATAACTGTAATATAAAATGTGCAAAGTGAAAATGTAGAAATTAATTCAAAATTCTACATGACACACATGGTGTGGCACACATTAGCAAGAACAGTGTAATAAAGTTTGGTGATATATATTTTGTTATTTCTGTTTTTCTTTCCACCTTTCCTTTGGACTACAATCAGCATTATGTGTGACTGCAGCATTTGGTTCATTCATAGCCGTAATAATAATAATACTTATGTACTATATGCAGCCACTTCATTGATAATACTGTTTGTTGATGATATAATGTGTTATTAGTTTTTACTTTTCCACCACTATAATTTTTTGGTTGGGCAGTGCTGGTTAAGAGCTATTTTGACAATAAAACACAGACATATACTTTTGATTCTAGGCACATAAAAAGAAAGGTATTTTGCAAAGGCATAGTAATATTGGCAAAAAAAGATAACATTTGAACGGCTAATTTCTGTTTTGAGTTCTTACGTTCAGCTGGAAAGAAAACTACTCACATTTATATAGGAACTGAATATTCCATTAGAAATTGGGATCAATGCTTTTTTTGGAGCTTATACCTTATACCTGAGATAAAAATCATCCACCTGGTGCACTCAGTATACAGTATTCAAGCATTACTTTAGCAGCATCTTAAAAACATTGTAATAGCATTGTTTTAAATTCTATTTTTTTTCCTTTGGCTGGTGTTTTTTCCATTGATGCTTACAGCAACATTTTTAAAAGCATTTGCACAGCTCTGTAAATAATTTTGGGTCCTAAAGGAAAGGTTTTTGCTAGTGACGTTTTACACTGTGATATATTTGTAGAAGCATAGAATACAAGTAAAATGTTGAGGTGCTTTGAAGCAGAATGACTACAACTACTTACCCAGTTTATGAAATGTTAAACTCTGCAAATGTTTTCCTTCTGCTTTTTCCTATAGATGCTATGTATAGTCAGAAATGCAAATAATTTGGCACAGGGAATTTTTGTTGATGCAATAGTGTTCTACACAGAAGAGATAATTTTGGAATCACGAGAGGACAATCTTGAGAAAGCCATTGATAACATGCTGACTGCAGCAGAAAATGCCATTTTAGGGTGAAATAATACGTGTGAATAAATATGACCGCTATAACTCTCTCATCATGTCTATAACTGTTACTTCAATTTCACATAAGTGGAACATGGGTGTGGACCACAACTGCCTGTTCTGTATTGCTTAACACTGTAAAAAATAAATAATTTTAGTATGAGACACGCCTTCACATTTCATGGTTATTATTTCGTGGTTATCTGGTTACATCAGGACATATGAGAAAATATAACGAATACTGAAGAGCTACATATATTGGTCCCTTTTATTGAGAACATTTATTTATTACTGGTGTCATTTTTATTTTTGCTACATATACTATGTGCTGTGCAAACATACTGTGTGTATTCATTTAAGCGATTAGCAATAATGGATGGATGGATGGATGGATGGATGGATGGATGGATGGATGGATGGATGTTCTGGGTATATAGATTTAGAATTCTAGAATTGCAGACTTATTATTACTTAAATTTTTCATTTTTTTGTAATCCATCATTATGGAAAAACAGCTTTTTCATGTTTTAGCCCTCTTGGAGATCAAAAAGATTTATAGTTTCTAAATCTGCTTTCCAGTGTTTGATTTCAGTTCAGATTTTATCAATTAAAATAATAATAATAATAATAATAGATTATTAATCTACTGTATTTCTGATTTAATGTCATCAAATTAAAAACCCCCTCACAGTATTACTATTAATTTTTGAGTTTCCTGACTTCCTTTTCCAAACAAACCAAAATATAATTCAATACTGCTCTTTACTTTTTTAATACATTTAAAAGTACAGTTAACTCGACACAACTGAACGTGTTGAAGAACTGTACAAAGCTTCCCCAGCAGTTTCAAGTCCACAAAAGAATCATCAGAATTAATGTACTAACACTGCAACTATGTCATATTTAAGTTAGATGAGTAAATAAATATGGAAATAATACATGGGTAAACAATAGCGCCGCTAAAATGCAGTTTGATTAACTAAGAAATCTGTTGTACTGAAGAATCGATCCCACACCTAAAGAATTTATTAATATGAACACTGGACCACTTGTCATTTATGCACGCAATAAATCTCAGTCAAGATCACTACTGTTTGAGAACAAATATTCTGTGTTTTGATGAATTGCTTGATATTTATCCTTGATACTCTTAAGCACAACTTTTAAGTTGTTTACTTTGGTGTACCGGAGTGTCACATTTGCTACTGAAGCTATTTTGTCAAAACAACACGGAAGGAAAACGTGAAAAGCCCACTTACTCAACCATAAGTCTTGGCTTAGATAGATGACATGAATAGAATAAATGAATAAATGAATGAATGGATTTACCTCATGTTCGGGAGGTGTGAAGAAGCTTACTCTAGTACCTCTACTGAAAATACTTACTACTCTTTATTTGCGTAACTCACCTGTGAACATTATGATGTTCTATCTAAAGCAACCCACCAAAATCCCCCAACATATAGAAACTGCTGTATTAATGTTTCACAGAGCCTCCACACAATGAAGCGAAGACCCTTTGGATTCTTCAGTGCAGCCAAAAGCTTCCAGTAGCAGAGAGAGAGAGATAACAGAAAACTAAGATGCTGCAGTTGTTTAAATATGTTACTGTGGAGAATAATAGTGGATTACAGTGGTTACACATTTTCCAGAACAAAATTGCAAGGATGGGTTACGTTTTATATGTGTGTTACGTGTCTGTGTTGCTCCAGTTGTTTGGCGGTTGTTTTTCTGTTTTTCCCCTGTCTCTTCTGTTCTGTGTCACAGGTGGTTTGCTCCATCTGTCAATCATCATCAATCAACCTATTGGAATGTGCCAACCGATGACCTGCGGGCGTGCTTTCCCCTTGATAAGAAGCACTGTGACCCCCCCCAAAGATGGCTTTTTGGCTTTTTGGCTCACTCGTTCGATTGCTGTTTGCTACGTGTATTTGTCTTTGTTATATTGTTACGTGTGACTTCTGGTTTGACTTTGTTTTGGCTTAAGGATTCTGGTTTTTGGATAGTGGATTTTGTCTAGTCAACAGTGTAAATAGTCACGCACTTGATGTCACATTGTTCACTGGGTTGTTGGCTTGGATTGAGAACAGGCTAGTATGTGCGCACCTACATTGAACTTCACGTAGGGTTGTACGTACTGTTATACACACTAGGTAAGTGGGCGGGTGCCAACCCCTGTATTTTCTGTGTTAGTTTAGACTAGCGTAGTTAGGTAGCTATTTATTTTTGTTCACTATGTTAGGAATAGGTAAGACACTGAAAATACAAATCAGCCTAGTGGAAACTTTTTGTTTCTTTCTTTGCTTAGGCACCGTCCAAGTTCTCTATCCTGGTTAGCACCTTTGTTTGTATATACTTGTATATTGTATCACGTGTATTTTGTATCAAACCACTGAACAAATTATAAACCACCCATTTCACTATTTTTGTGTGGGCTGCTTGTTGTTT
Organism: Arapaima gigas; assembly: GCA_900497675.1. Lineage (NCBI taxonomy): Eukaryota > Metazoa > Chordata > Actinopteri > Osteoglossiformes > Osteoglossidae > Arapaima > Arapaima gigas. The sequence continues at coordinate 130,575 of UFQX01000247.1, forward strand.
ATGCTCCCACTTCACCACCCTAGACAGGAGCCAGTAGTAGGGGTGTAACATGTGACACAATTCCCATTTTATTTCAATGTTCATGCATTTTGCTGGAGGCCTTTTTTGAAAAATAGTGAAATGGCTTACAGCAAGTTCAGGCAAAAACATTACTTCCATGTATTTCCTTTCTTACACAGAAGCCCAGTGTAACTTCCTTCACTGGAAAAAACCAAAGCATGCATTTAACGGTACCTACATGCAGTCAAGAGAAAGTAATCCCGAGGAAAGGGGAAATTAGTCATTTTATTTGGATCTTTTGAAATGAATTCCTTTACTGCAATTACCCTTCAAAGTAAAAGCACATTCAACACACATGAGGAGATGCAATATTCACCTTTTACCATCTCCTTTGCAAAACTCCCATTAATTCATTTAGACATGGATGTCTTAGTATCTCACTGTAGCACCAGATTGTGGTCAGCTGTGAGGAAAAGCAGAAGTTAGAACAACAAGGAATTAAGCACAGCACACTGTGGTCCTCAGTTCCATTTCAGTACCTGACAAGCAAAGGTTGCCAGTTAAGTCAGATTTGGCGCTGAGCGGAGAACAGGGATGATCTACCTGGTTCTCATACTGGGCACACTGCACTGTGCAGCCCAAGGTAAGCTGGATTTTTTTTTTGTTGCACTTTCAGAGAACCTTAATCTGTGTGCTGATCAAAATCAACTCAAGAGATGTAAAGTTTGCTATGGGTTTACTTGAATCATGGATTATAAATTTGGGGTGTTTTTTATGATGCCAAAAGCTTACATCACATCCAATGTTTGTGTTATATAATGATAAAATAAATAAAAAATGAGGGTATAAATGCAATTCCTTCTTTATATAAATACAAATACATATTGTTCTAAATATTTGGCATGTTCATACTGTATGCATGTTTTGATTTTAAAATGGCATGGTTTTAAAATCACTGTGTTATGTAAGGTACACATATAATTTAGTTATACTGAAAATATTGTAATTGCAAGCATACTGTGTATGAATATCAATATAGATGTATAAAGAGTGTATATTGTGAAATAATGTGATATGAAATATGTCTTAAATGTAATTATACATTTTTTTCTTTGAAGAACCAATATTCTATGCTTACAGGTTTGCATTTTTAGGCAGATATTCCCTTACACAACCAAAAGATCACTTTTCAAAACTAAAGGCTAGAATGACAGTTTCAGCCTTTGTGGGTACAACATATAAACCCAAACCTTTACTTTTGATTAACAATATGAATTAAAAAACTATAAATAACATCAGCCCTAAGAGGTTAGGCCTACATGTTCCTCCCATTTTTCGCATCCTATTTTTGCACCGGTGGTTATGTGTGACCAAACATGGAAGCTATTATATGCAAGTCTATTTGGTTACCTAATTTTTCCTAATAGTCTTTATAATTTTCATATTTTTGTTGTGATAAGATGAAAAATCATGCATTTGTACATATTTCAACTTCAATATTCATAATTTCAAATAGCTTCAAATGTGGTATACAGCAGTAGTGATAAATCTTAGTCATGGGGTGTGTTTGGTTTCCTTCCATGTTAGGATTTAAATACTGAACAGTAATTGAAATTTTGTTAAATGTGTTATACAAACCAAATTTGCCCACATCTGAATAACACTGAGCTCAGATTTTTGCTGAAAATGATTTTTCCCTCATTTTAAGTTAATGAAGACCTGAATTAACTAGAATATAATTATAATTTCATTGTTTGAATGGTAAGAATGTTTTGCCAAAATGTTGATTGATTCTAACAATTTGAATGCTTATTCATTTTTAAGAGCAAAAATTAAACATCCAAAAACAGATTTTCACTATTAGGACATATTTAGCTTCAGATTCACGTGCCGTACTTTCTGTCAAGGCTGAGACAAGCAGCACAGTCTGTGGCTCCTGGGAATCAGGGTTTTCCATTCTTGATGTATTTTTCCTGCAAACTTACTTTATTCACTACTGCACATGCACTGTATATAAATGCAGTGACTGACTGTGCATAATCTTGAAATAATTGCACAAAAAATATCGATGACTACAGCTGATGTTCATCTGACCTTCTAAACTGTATCAGATTAAATGGTTGGACACTGATTAGTCCTCCAACTGAGAGTTTACATCATCTTCTTGACATGGAATCAGTATCTCAGATGTGTGTCTACTATGGTATTTTAGTCCTCAGCCAGTTATTTACTCAGACCAACAGGTGCAAGTTTTTAAGGCAGTTTGTTTCTCTTGGCGTTAAGGATGTTCTTCAGTATATTAATAACAATCTTCTGTCAAAACAACAGCACTGGTTCTTTTAAAGTACAAAGACTGCACTGCACTGTACTCACTGTTTTTGCATTTTATTGTTTTGTGCTAATTTTAGGATCTTGTTTTTATTATTAGAGATTTCTTTCCACACAACAACGACACGCTCAAATGGCTTTTATTAACCTAAAAAAAGGAATCACCCACTACCATTGTCATCAGCGAAATTGATCTTTCTTTGCCCCTTTTTTCCACACACACATATGTTACCTTTAGCTATTCTTAATCTTACCAGATGAAACACTGGGTCTCTCGTGCAGGCTAAGGTCTGTGTAAACAGAACATTTCTTCTGGGGCATCCTTCCTCTGTGAAAGCAGAAGTGCAGAAGGAAATGGGAAACTGAAGCGAAGTGCCTTGTATCTTTAGTTAACTTTGGCAGCGCAATGTGTTTCCTGGAGCACCGAGTGGCTGGCCCTCTGTGACATTTACTATATGGCCCCCTTTCAGGCACTTTCATTACCTCTTTTTTTCTTTGGTCTGAAGCCACTTAAAGTCACCTTAATTACCCCATTTTGTGTTCAGACCCCAGATGTTATAATGTACCTACATCTATATCTTATTTTGTAACTGTATAATCCTGTACGGCATCGTTTGGAAAGTCGCAGAATATTTTTGGTCGAAAACAATGTTAAAATTAATATTACTTTTAGCCTAAAATCACAAAGTCACCGTAATTTCCAAGTGTTCGAGAAGAAGAAACATTTTTGCCAGCAGAAGAATCGCGATTTTATGCTTTTACCTCATCATTATAAATCAAAGTAAGTGGACAAATTTTCATCAATTCGTGTCTTTCACTGTTTATAGAACGTGTTTAGATTTACAAAAAAATGTGAGATAGTATTATTATGGCTGTAAAAAAAACATTTAATTTATCCCCTTGAGTTTTTTTTAAATTTATATTTTATATTTTATTGTATTTTAATACAGAATTGTATGTAAAATATTTAATTTAGCCAATTATCAGCAAAAAACACACTACAGTTCTGTCAAGCTGTGAACAAAATATTGCAGAATCACTCTAAATATAAAACATAACTAGTCTTATTTGCATACATTTGAAAAAAAAAAAAACACCTTTTTTAATTAAGAAAATTTCATTTTCCTGCAGGTCCAAAAGTGCTAAATCTTCATGAAAGAGAATGAAGATCATTTCACTGCTATTCTGAAATTGTTCACTGTGTGTTTGCTGAGAACACCAGGGCATTTTACAGTGTTGAAGTTCAAATCCAGGCGGTGTATGAATTAAAAACTGTTAATATTTTACAAGAGCAACAGTTTTGCAACAAAGAAGTCTATAGTATACTTCTCAGTGACATGGTCTCCACACTACACTCTGACAGCACATTACGCTGTGTTTTATTGAAAGTCAAAGTATGAAAGTCCTTGGAGGCAGTGGTAAGCACTTATTTCCTTCACTTATTATGAGATACTTAACTCACCTCCTAAGACACACATCTCAAAAATTACCTTTTTTTAGTTCAGCCTCAGCTGAATGAACATGATGTAATTTTGCAGTGTAGGCTACAATAGTCACCCTATTGTTTCAGCGTGAACCAAAACAAGTATTAAATTCTGTTAAACTCAATACGCCCTGTGTCATACTTTAGAAAGTAGAAATTGTGTAACCATTATGTAAGTTATTATGAAAAAAAGCACAATATTGCTGTGTGACCAGAAAAAAGAATAAACTGATTCATCCTTTCAATACTCGTCCCTTAATAACAAAAACCAGAGGGAAAGAACTTCATCCCAGTCGTGTCCAACATTTACATCAATGAAATGGGACACTTTTCCATTCAGAGTCATTATGTTTTTATACTTCTTCTAGCTGATGAGCCTCAGAGCGAAGCAGTTGCTATGACTGGCAACTTTGCTCCCAATCAAAGAGCGGAGGAGGAGTCCTCGACTGCTCTGCCCCCTGTCTGCTGCGGTGTGGACGAACTGAGGCAGTCGCTCTCTCAACTGGTCCAGGAGCAGCGGGAGGTTGTCAGCAGCCAGGCCGAAATGATCCGGATACTTCGTGTCATGAAAGACCAGGGGGCCCAGCAGCTGCTGAACCTCCAGAATCTGGCCAAACACCAGAGCCTGTTGCTCGAGAACCACCAAGCTCTGCTGCTGCAGGTGTCCAGGATTGGCACTCAGCTTCAGGAGCTGAGCAAGAAGGCCCCGTCTGAGAAACATGGCCGCCTTGCTGCCTGAGCCTATCTACCCCTTCAGGCGACACCCTTCTTTTACTGGCTGTGTTCATGTTAAGTAGGGTTAGGTCGACTTAACAGTTTGCAGCTGTAACTATATCACTTTGTGAATGAATGTATTCAAGCGTCTGTCTTTCAGTTTTCATCAGATCTCTTTATGTTTTATATCTTTTTGTACAATATTCTGCAAGCAAGAAAAGCAAAAAAAATAATAAAATGAAACAAATTTGTATAAAAAGCATTCTCAGGAGGTTTTTTTTTCCATGAAAATTTGGAGAAAAAAAAAACAAAAATTCAAACAACTTTTTTCATATCATGAGCAGCCAATGTTTTTACAGCCATCTGTAGTGATTTTGCGGAGAGGAGTGATGCAGCTATTGATCACGAACGTTTACGGAAATCATCGTAGAGATCTATAAGAAATCTTTGAGAAGTATGACATAAACATAGTTAACGCAGGTTCCACATGATAGTAAAAAGGTCTGCAAGGTAAACAGGACCAGTACACTGTTATGTTCTCTTGAGGATCACTAGGAGCTCACAGAAACAGCACAGTAGGTCATGCTTTGTTCAACATATTGTTGGTTTTAGGGACTTTAATGTTCAGTCAGTTTAAAAATGTGAATAAACTTGATGTGGGTGACTATTCAGTCTAGTACCTGTCTTAGGGCCTCTCTTTAAAAATTAGGATACCAGCTGTACGGAGAGGAAAAAACCCACTGTCACTAACCTCTCCGTGGATGGAGACAACTCAAGTCTTTGTGACTGTTTAAAACATTAACTAGTAGTAACTATTATTAAGATTACAACAGCATAATTGTCCATATTGCAATTTCAGACTCATATGTCCTCAGATGTCATGAAACAAAACCAAACCCCCCCACCAAGAGCCAGAGATAAGATGGCAGTCTGTAGCCTTTTCAGTACATATATGGATCAACACTTTTACGTTCTTCTTTGGTTTCATGTTGTTTCCAGAGACCCCATGACAGGAAACTGCTGAATATATGGGTCAATAAGGAAAGAGAGAATTCTCCTTTTACAACAAATCAAAAAAGTATCTGCTGCTTTTCAGCCATGTTGGCCAGTTTTGCATTTCCTATGTTGTATCTAACCAAAATAATGTTGAAAACATACCATATAAAGGAATAAACTGTGCACCCCTCAGAAATATATCATCAGTAACTTCTGCAAACTTACAATGAATGTAGCTTACTGTTCTTAAAATCAAATCATTTGATGTCAAATTTCATTTCATAATCTGCAATATGGTGTGATATAATAACTATACTAACAACTATAAATCATTTGTGTTGTGTAAGCAAGAAAATAAAGTGCCTGATGTAAACAAAAGTGTTGTTTGTACTAACAGGTCATTTTAACTATGTGTTCAGAACAGCTTTCAATTTTAAAATATAATATTTTGATCTTTCTCTACATATATGACAGGCAATAATATATGACTGGAAAAACCAAATAAATGCAACAGTTTTAGTTCCCGTTTATGTAGATGCATAGCGTCTGTCTTACCTACACAGCAGCGTGCATCTCCGTCCCCCTCACTCATCTCAAGCTCTGTACTTTCTTCCAGATTGGAGACCCCCAGTCATAAGACTCAATTCCCAGGTGCTGCAGGGACCCGAGGTGGTTGTGGCTACTGGGACAAACCTTGAGATCAGCTGTGATGCAGACAATGCAACTCACTGGGTCATGTTGCCCGTATGTAAGAAAAAAGTCTTAGCGGGGTCCTTGAAAATAACAAATGCAGTGGCAGAATGCACAGGCACATACACATGTGCGTATAACAATGCTAAAAATTTGCTCACCTCTGTCCACATTTACGTGAAAGGTACGTTATACCTCATTCACACTTAGCTGGGTCAGCTGTTGTCACATTATTCAGCCAGCTACTGTGAGATGAAACATCTTCCTTTTGCTTGCAGATCCAAACAACCTTTTTGTACCGATGCAAAAGACTGTGAGACTCAATAAGAAGGAAGGTGAAGACTGTCTCTTACAGTGTCTGCTGACAGACCCCAGTGCCACGAACTTCTCCCTCCTTATGGAGAACGGTACAAGGCCACCCCAAGGAATGGTCTACACAGCAGATCCCAGGAAGGGAATCCTAATTCGAAACCTCAAGCCCAGCTACAGCGCAGACTATGTTTGCACTGCCCGGATCAATGGAAATGAAATGAAGTCCAAACCATTCGTCCTTGATGTCTCTCAGAGTAGGCTGCCAATTTTGTCCACTTCCGCAAATTGTACATTTTCATATAGGCCAGTGTGCGGACTGGTGTTGACTGAGAATGTCGAATAAATATGATAGGCGCATCTCTGTTTTCCAGCCGTTCGTGAGCCGCCTCATGTGTCCCTGGAGACAGATGAGTACGTGCGCATTGTTGGTGAAATGCTGCAAATTGTGTGCCTTGTATCCGCTCCCAGCATCTCTTACACTGTCAAATGGAAGCACACATCTAACAATGTGAGTATTGCTGCCCTGTAGACAGAAGCTCACTATTAATTCTACAGCTCTTTGGCTTGTGCTTTTCTTTACACTATATAAATGTACATGAGAATAAAGGGGGTGCAGGTAGTGTGGCGGGTAAGACTATTGCCTTGTCATCTGAAGGCCCCCCGTTCAAATGTTGTTCCTGCTGTAGCTTCTTTGAGGACGATACTGTGCTATGTAAACAGTTAAATCAGGGTAAGTAGCTGCAAAAAAACTAAGACAGCTGCCTGAGAAAAAGGTAGCGGCTGCAAAAAGAAAAATAATCAAATCTCTCAATGTTTTTCTTTAATTTTTCAGAACGTGACAACTAGTGCAATGGTTAAGTACGGCAGTTTTACTACAGGCAGATACACTTTGACAATTCTTATGGTGAAAATGACAGACACTGGGAACTATACCTGTGAATCCGCAAATGAGGCAGGGGTTAAGAGTGCTACCACATTTCTTCAGGTTGTTGGTAAGTAGACGGGTATCGGTGGTGTCCGACTCTCGAATGTCACAATTAAAAAGCTGCCCTGGTATCTCCAAATGCAGAGAAGTCACAGACCTTTCTTCATATTACCCCTTACATCACAGAGAGGCCTTACATAAGACTTTTGCCTCAGCTGCCACCAAACCTGTCTCAGAATGGCACAGCAGTTACAGTAAAGGAGGCAGAAGATGTAACGCTAAAAGTCCTCATACAAGCATACCCTCAGATTCAGGAGAAGGGCTGGAGCAGCCCATTATCTCACAAAATCTCTGAGGAAGGCTCTTTTGTCCAGTACAATAACAAGTAACGTATTTTTCTTTTTTGTTCGCAAAATTTCATGTTGACCACTATTGTGCCTTGCTTTAGGACAAAACTGAATTGTAGTGATCTATCACGCAGGTATGAAGCTGTTCTGCTACTGCAGAGGATAAAGGCTGAGGAGCAAGGCCAGTACACCTTCTATGCCAGCAACATTCACGCTAACTCCTCCATCAACTTCTTCATTTCTATCTATCGTAAGTGTGTCTGCTAATTGTTCTATTAGTAATGTTTTGGGTAACTACACTATAACAAGCATCTTCTTTGAAAATACATCACAGTAGTGTCTTTCAGTAACTAGTTGAGTTACCCTAACCCTAACCCTAAGTTACCCACTGCTGCCAGGGTCAGAAAGTAGAAAGGTGGAAAGGTAAAAAGTAGTAACAAATTACATTTCATCAAACTTTATTAGCCTAAAACTAGCTGCATTTTGTAAGCCTAACCTGAACACTAACACTAAAGTATTATTAGTGCTGTTGAACATGTGTGGGCTGCAGAAAGTGACACACACTTTAGCTGAACTGAAGAGGAAAGTTGGAAAAGTAGAAAGTAATAAATTATATAACACTAAACTATACAGTGTTGTACCTTGGAGGTGTAAATGGCCTGTTTGTCCTCCTTGTCACTTGCAAATGTGACTAATGTGTGTAGTGCCCCCCCCCCCGTGTGTGTGTGTGTGTGTGTGACAGAGAGATGTGATGTGTGAGCATCTTGCTCATGCCATTCACAGTCTCAGCATGATAAATGCTCTGTGTGTGATGTCACTACGTGACAACAGAACACATTTTTCCAAGCTGTATATCAAAGACCGGTTTTAAAGCATTCACTGTAGTAAGTCACCATCCTGCACTTTACTGAACTTGACTATGCAAAACCCTGACAGAGTGAAAATGCTGAAAATAACAAAGCTGTACATAAAGAACAATCAGAGACCGAGCTTTACAGATGTAAAAGCCTAAAAAGAACTTCAGCATTCAGAGTAGTCTGTTCTACCAAAGTGTTAACCCAACCTCCATCTGTTATATTTTGGCAGAAAAGCCATTTACACTTTTAAGAAAGGAGAATCCCACCACCTTCATATGTACCTCCTCTGGATATCCAGCACCCAAAATCTTCTGGCGCCAGTGTTTGAGCATCAGAACCACGTATGTGTGCAACCACTGCTGTGGTCGGGAATATTCATCATTTGCAGTAAATAGTATACGTATTTTTGTGTTGTGTGTTGTATATAAGACGCAGCTCTGCATGCTTTCATGTTGGCATTTGAGGTGGGTGCTGTGTGTCTTGCTTTGACTGGCAGGTGCAGTGAGAATGAGACCGAGCTGCTCCCTGCACAGCTGGAGTTGTCAGAAGAAGGGGCAGCAGGATCAATGACTGTGAAGAGTGTGTTCACTTTAGAGAAGACAAGCCATGTGATGACTGTGGAATGTGTGGCCCGTAATCTTGTCGGAGAGGCCCGTGACACGCTCACCACTGAAGTCTCCTGTAAGGTTTTTCTCGCATAGATCAGCTGAGAAATGACCCCTTCCTTGTTCATTTACTTGCCAGCTGAATTCTTCAAATATGATGGAAATGCGCAAATAATTTATCCCTCACTGCGTATGATAAAATATTAAATTGCATTTTCTCTTCCTGCTCCCTGAAGACTGGCCCTCTATGTTCACCCTTATACTTGCTACGACTGCTAGCTTTGCCAGTCTCCTACTTCTGCTCCTGATCATCACATTCTACAAGTACAAGCAGGTAGGTTAAAGGAGTCCAATGCCTGCTTGAGATCTGAAGGAGGGTGAAAACTCATGTCTCAAGATCAAATTACTGCTCACAAGGTGCAATAAAACATACAGTTTCAAAAGCTGTCTATGTTCTCCAGAATCCCAAATATGAAATCAGGTGGAAGATCATTGAAACCAGTGATGGGACAAGTTTTATTGACCCTATGCAGCTTCCATATAAGAAGACCTTGGAGTTCCCCAGGGACAAACTAAAACTAGGTCTGGCTATACCTATTAATATTTCCTGACTGTATAGAATGAATAGTTTATTTGTTTAGCTTCCACCTTGTTTGAGGCAGCTTACAGTTTTATAATTGTACAAAACAATAGCGCAGTACAAAACTGATCGGAGTTTAAGAGCCATAAGATACTGATCATGTGACAGTCCAGGGTGAAATATTGTGCTGCAGCTATTACAAGATTAGATTAGATATTTGCAGACAATAAATAGGGCACCACATTAGTATTATATATTTATTAAATATGTTTGCATTTCATCAAACATTATTCTGTCAAGGAGCCAGAGGTGGTCACGCAGCTGAGCTGCTGCTACTTGACACAGTGCTGGCATTTTGGAGATTTCATGGCTTACATTTACACTTAATGCATGTATTTGCCAGATGACTAAGTCCAAAGTGGCATAAAAACCTAAGTGAACAAAAGAACATTTCAAAACAGACTTTCCGGTATAGGCATCTTTTTGGAACTTTTCACACAGTGTTACACAGTCATACCTGGGACACACAGTGACCACCTGACCCTCGGCCCCTGCTCTGTGTACATGGACACGCAATCTCTTGGTGTAGCGTCTTTTTATATTTAATATAGTCAGTCTTGAATAAGGCAAGTTGTAGATGGTGATCAGTCATCCAGGCAGGGTGATTTGCCCTTGGTTCTCTTTCACATGATGGTTTTATTTTAGGAGCCTTGATTTTTAATTTCCAAACATGTATACAGAGTAAACATTTATAGGAAGTCATAAGCACATGTAAGGTTTTTCTCCATATATTAGAGCCTAGTATGTGCAGGTAGCAGCTGGTAGCAATAGGGACTCTACCTGTGACCATTAATTGTTCAAGGATCTAAACATTTTGTATTAGAGAAGGATGCCTGCAAGGTACCTACTGAAGTGAACAACAGTAAACACTCGTGTAAATAATTGTGTGTAAGAAGGTTAAAATACTACTGTACCTTTTCTAGGTAAAGTCCTCGGTGCAGGAGCATTTGGAAAGGTGGTTGAGGCCACTGCCTATGGTCTGGGAAAGGAGGACAGTGTCATGCAAGTTGCAGTTAAAATGCTTAAACGTAAGTTTTGTCCTGCATATACCCACTGTAATTCAAAGTGTTTTTCATTGGATTCATAGTGCATGATGTCATTCGTCCATCAGTCCATTTTCGTTAACCACATAGCGTGCCAGGGCCGCAGTGGTCCGGAGCCTATGAAACTGCCTCTGGATGGGACACCGGCCCACCGCAGGGTGCTTATTTTGTCAGTGATGTCAAATTAATTATGCAAGATGGATTAAAATTTTTACAAACAGATTTTCTGCATGTTAAAAATGCTTCTTAAAAAGCCCACACATAAGTATAGACAGAGGATTGATTCTGTGCATCCACATTCTCAGTGGGGATTTAGAATAAGTCACTTCAAGCAGGATGACATAGAATCATAGTTGCAGGGTCAGCATTATTTTGCATCAGATGATTTAGTTTGAATGATGAATGAATGAATAAATGGATGAATAATTTCAGCTGAAAGTTTTTTTATTTGATAGCATTCAAAGAAATTCCTTTTTTTCAGCAACGGCCTGGGCTGATGAGAGGGAGGCCTTGATGTCAGAGTTGAAGATCCTTTGCTACCTGGGACAGCATGACAACATTGTCAACCTGCTGGGAGCATGCACTGAAGGAGGTGGGCGAGCTTCTCCAGAACCTCCCCAGTATTGGTATTATGCATCTGATGTTTTGAGAGGTTTCCAGATTTTCCGTAGAAGCATTCAAAATTGTGCACTTCATGGAATATATGAATTTTGTGTTTCTGAAAATCACGCGGAGATGCGTTTGTCTGTATCTGCTCTTACGACCAGGTCCAATGCTGATGATCACAGAATACTGTTGCCATGGTGACCTTCAGAACTTTCTACGTAATAAGGCAGAGACCTTTCTGGACTTTGTCATGAGCATGCAAGTTGTCGCGAAGGAAACCAGTGACTACAAAAATGTGTTCACAAAGACGTCATCGGTCATCAGAAGGTTAGTTGTGCTTGGTGTAATGCGATGCTTTACTTGAACTTTACAAATGACTTTTTTGGTTCCTAAAAGTTGAAAAGAATATAACTTCTGCAGCTGTACATGTAGCATAGCAGAAATGTTCCGTTTTTGTTACGGCTTATTGCAGTCCAAGCTGTCACATGGTGCATTATAAATTTAATTTTATCATAATAAAGAAAGTAAAGAAAGCTTTTCATGAAAAATAGATGAACAAAAAAAGTGTAATTTACTGACATATCGTTGAATCTCTATAGTGACAGTGGAGTCTCCTCCTCCAGCAGTTTCAAGGGGCTGATGTCTTCTGGGTCCCTACAAGGTGAAAGATGCTGAAATTTCTTAAGAATGTTGTCTGTTTGGCAAAAGTGTCATTGAAGTCTGTGCCTACAAGGCTTACAGCAGTTTGCGACATTCTTCTAATGCTTCCAGGCTCTTCCTGTGAGGAGAATGAGGTGGACACCTGGCCCCTTGACATGGAAGACCTACTGAAGTTCTCCTACCAGGTGGCTCAAGGGCTGGAATTCCTTGCTTCAAAAAATGTAAAAATCAAACTATGGCACCAGTACAATAGCTTTTCTTCATCTGTACAGATGACAAATATACAGAGGTGGTAACTGGTCCTCTCACTTGTTGTGGTTGCTGCACACTGGCGTGCGTGTGTTTCTGTATGTGTCTCTGCAGTGTATTCATAGAGATGTTGCTGCAAGGAATGTCCTCCTAGCTGACTGCCGGGTGGCCAAAATCTGTGACTTTGGACTGGCTCGAGACATAATGAACGACTCCAATTACGTGGTGAAAGGAAATGTAAGAATTTAAATAAATATTAACTGCTTATTAAATATGAGCATTGTTTTTAACTCTTTTACTGTTTTTTGCATTTTTAGCCATTATGTCTGTAAACCAGTTCTGTAATGACTTAAGAAGGTGCTTCTCACTGTGTGAATAAAGTGCTGGGACTTAAAGATGAACCGAATCACAGCATACCTGCATTTCAGTGATGGCAATTTAGTTGTAACATCAAACTACACTGAGGTATTTGGGTTCAGTTTTGTAAGTAGCTAATTTATAAGTATCCCAAAAATGATCTAAAATGTGACATCTTGTGTTTTGTTGCATCACTGAAGTTACACATTTTGCTTTAAAGTGAAATTACATTAAATGATGCTGCTACAGTCAAATGGTAGATAATTATGTTCTAGATATTCAGTGTATTGTTTGGGGTCTATGTAAAAACCTGAAAATGTGACTGATAAGGTAATGAAAATTATTAATATTATTATATATATTATATATTGTTTGTTTTGTTTTGCAGGCTCGTCTGCCAGTTAAATGGATGGCACCAGAGAGCATCTTCGACTGTGTGTATACTGTACAGAGTGATGTGTGGTCCTATGGCGTCCTCCTCTGGGAGATCTTTTCACTGGGTGAGATAATATGCCTTCCCGGAAAGTGTCACATCTGCATTATTTTCTAGGTCTCATCTTCCGTCGTCTGCATTTATTGAATAACCTGTTGTTATCAACCACCAAAAATGGCAGTAACTTTCTGAGAAATGTGTGATTAATACATTTTTGCTAAAAATGCAACATTGACCTTGTTAAACCAGGTAAGAACCCATACCCTGGAATTCCAGTAGACACCATTTTCTATGAGATGATCAGAGATGGTTACCAGATGGCCCAGCCAGAATTTGCCCCACAGGAGATGTAAGTTTTCATATCAGATGTGTTTGAGTTGATCTTTAGAGTTGCATGGTTTTACATTCAAGTGAATAGTTGTATGTCTAATAGATCTGAACGCATTTAATAATTTTACTCTTTTTTGAATGATTGATATTTTCCTCATTGTTACTTAGGTAGAGCAGTATAGGTAGAAGTATAAGCGGAATAAAATATAGAGAAGACAGAGGGGATGCGTGAACAGATGACAGCGACATGAAGGTGTATGCGGACATGTTATGCCACAAATTAAAATACATTTATTTTTTGTTCATTCCATTGCTGCTGTCTAAAGCATTTGATCATTAAACTTTAAGAAGGTCCGGTTTAGCTATTAATTCCGCAAGTGATTTATGAGATATACATGGATGGAAAACTGTTTGAAGAGATAAAATGTTTCATAAAATGTTGAATGTGCTGAATTTCTCCCGCTCAGATACAAAATAATAAAAATGTGCTGGAACTTGGATCCAACTGATCGCCCTACCTTCCAAAACATTGTACAGCTGATGGAGAGCCTTTTGTATGATCATCCTTTGCAGGTAAGAGAGCAGCACTGGTATCAGAAAAATATGCAGCTCATTAGCTTCTTTAAAGTTCAAAACTACTATATTAAAAAAATCTAACTGATACTGAGAAAAAATAACACAAATGTGAATCTCTAAACATTAATTTAGGCACTTATTAAAATGTGACTGGAGTCTTTTGAGAAAAATTAATTGACATGCAAAATTTGTTTTATTTTTTGCTTCTTATTAAAACATGAGATGATAAAGTTTAAGGTTACATTTTGAAAAGGAATTCTATAACCTGATACACCTCATCCACCCAACTCAGATATATCAGAATGAGCCACGCATTGTATTGGAGCAGGAACCTGGGTCATGTGATGCAGGCTGTGACAGACCCTCTGAACTGTCACGTAACCGAGAAGAAGAAGGTCAGCTTCTGCTGAAGTCCAACCACTACCAGTTTTGCTGAGCACTGTGGTTGGCCAACACTCCTCCTTCAACATTCATCACTAAGCAGAAGCTCTCAGCAGTCCTCCAGCGGATTCAACAAACAAACCAGGTGCTATTACTGGCATTTCCAAATGAAGCAAAGCTTGAAAGACAAGCTTTCAACAGCTGAAAGAAATATCGTGTTCACAGAAGTAATAGTCTGTTATTGGGATCATCAACAGTAGCAACTAACTGCCAGTATAACTTTTCCTCTGACATCCAAACAGTACTCTTAACCATCAGCACTGTGTAAGAGGAAGTCATTGTATTGGTTTCTCACATTGGGAAGCAAAAAATCCAAGTCAATTGTTTCTAATATGTATTCGACTTCAAAATAGCATTAAGAACAATTTCTGGTTTGTTGAAAACGGACAGTGTATTTTTCAACACATTTGTTGTATCTTTAAAAAGTATAATGTCCTTATTTCGTGTAAACTATAGATAAAAGGTTTTCATTGTCTGTCATTGCTCTGTATTAAGTTCTGGAACGTTCATTCTTCTGTGAAAGAGGGAGGAGAGAAAAAAGTTTGTACAATTAGCCAATAACTATTTCAAAAGCAGACCTGTCACTGGTGGTATTTGTAATTCATGTCCATACAACTTAACCTTCTGTATGCGCTCAGACTCATAAGCTGCAACTGTTACTGCAGATAGTCACATACCTGATTTGTAATTTGGCTGTTTACATATTATACTTTCTAAATATTGCTCTACTATTGTTTTTATAGTTGCTGGTTATTTTACTGTTATTAGCACAGTTATTATTCAGTGATTGCAATAATGGCGTGGAAATTTGTGTCTCTTATTTCTCCAAAATATTCTATATAATTTCGCCTAAACAGTAGGTACCATCCCACATAGCATATGATACATACTTTTTCAAATAAATGAATACTTTTCCAGACATTCAAGGATATTAAAAATGCGACTTTTTTGAAGTTCAGAGTTTTTATATCTCAGTTCTGTAACTAATGCTAAGAAAATAAGGCCATTTTTGTAATTATCTTAGAACTTGTCCTGACTATGACATTATAATGTGAAATATTTCTTTTTTTTTAATTTGCCATATTTGTCTTTGTTATATCACTGGCAATGAAAGTGAAAATACTGAGCAACACAGTGCTGTCTCTCAGTATGTGTTACTTGGTATGTGGCATTTAGACGTTTTTGTGGTTTTTTGGTCCGTGGTAAATGTGGCCGATCTTACCGTAAAATGTGTTATATTCAGACTCACTCAGACTAACTGTGAAAATGGAACTGAAAATTTCTCCTTTGTCTTTGGCATCTTTACTCAAAAATGTGACTGAAAGAGAAACTGTCTGTATATGTGCCCATATATTGTGTCTATATATGGAAGCTGTCTATGTAGTTTGTCATTTATTAGTTTTATATATCAATGTGGCTTTTTTACTTTCAAAAAAAGATATTTGTTCATCATACCAAATAAACTGCTTTAGTTTTCTGATATAGCTGGTGTCTATTATCCCAAAATCTAGCATGTCCTCTTTTACAATACTGGAAAAAAAATCATTTTTTAAAAACCTACAAAAGTCAGGCACAGTTTTCTGTAATACTCTTGAAAAACGATCAGAGAAAAAGCAGCAGTAATAAAAAAAACCTTATTTTGCACTGACAGTACACTTACTGCTTTCATTTATGTTATGAAAGAAAATGTTTTTAACAGCCAAATGACAGCAGTTTTTTTCTTGCGGCAATATTCTAGTCCTTCCTGTAGGTGGCGGTGCAGGACACAGTGCAAGTGAGCTGCAGTACAAGGACATACACAGCCACCATTTCAGCATTTTCTCAGCAGACACTCATTTCACATGTTCTCAACATAACCACACTGTAGTTATCTGGTTGGGTGCTCATGTCAACTACGATATTCAAAGACAATAAGGCCACAAAAGTTGTATTCTACTAAAGCAAATGTTTGAGGAAGACACTACTTAAGGCCCCTTCGGGAAGCAGCAGCAGGAGGAACAGAAAAAGCACAACCAAAAAGCCCAAATGCTGCACTAGGATGTGTGTAAAACTGTAGTTCATGGCAAGGGGCACTGGGGCAGCACTCTTCCTAACTCACTTTATCACAACTTTTTAAAATTCTTGCTGCGCTGGCTGATTTGAGCCAAAAGTTGCTTTCGGTAGAATAATTAATAGATTTAGCCATAAACATAGTTAACAACATTCCTTGAATGCCGGTCACTGCAAGTGTTTGACATGCTTCCTTATTAATGTTCCATCATGCTGTCTTTTAGCCACTTTCTTCTGGCGTGTTCTTTAAATGGATGATGCTCTGATTCCTTTTACCGGATTATCGCTGGACAGAAATGAGTCCATGTCACTCGCTGGGAAACCAGCTGTGACCAAGCTGGTTGTTTGTGTGCGACGCATGTAAATTTAGTGAAAGATTGTAAGATGGCAAAAATCCCATATATCTTCCCACTTTCCGGTCTCAGCCCATTTCCAGCTGTCTTTCAGAGACCATCACAAAAGTGAATCAATAGTTACCGATCAGCAGTTTAGTGAGACACATGTAGTATAATATGTTCAAGATATACAGTTTTTGCAACCTGCAAATCATTCATAATCTGGATTCTAAGTTAAATGAAATTTTGAATGACTTCTAGATTTCTTTTCGGTTGTATTACATATTTCAACCTTGTAATGACTGACTAAATCTGCTCTTGGCAAAGTTTCACGAGGACAATCTTCAGACATCTACTATGGAATCAATACAAATAAACTTTTAAACTGATTTGATTTTGCCGCTTAATTTGCTGACAAGATCTTTTAAAAATATATGACTGAGCCATGCTTCTTAATGGCAGGCGTGTTCCACAGTACCCAGTAGCAGCTCTACATTATTCCCAAGAGCCAAAAAAGCGAACTGGTCCGTTCATCACTGTTATGGGTCTAGCCAAGTTCAGAATGATTTTCCTCTCACCTAGTCTTTGTCCTGTGTCTAAAACCAGTTATCAGGGCTTGGCCAGAAAGATGGATGCTGAGGCCTTCTCATGTCCTCCAATGGGACTTCAGTGTCACATGCCACAGATATCATAGAATGTTCCCACTGCTCCAAGCTCTCAACAGAGCTTAGCAGGCTCAGTGTTTCTTTTGGCAAAAGCGTCCAGCTTGTCCCTCCTTGGATATCTGTAGCCATGAACCTCGTCCCATTTCCCCCCAAAGGGCCTCTCGTGAAGCCCCAGTCATGTTGTTGACATCAGCAGTGAGCCGGACAACATTTTTAGCGTGATGTTGGGTTTGGCACGGGCGTAACTCAACTTTGGACAGCAGTGCACAGACTCTGAATCTACGAACAAATGAACGAACGAACAAATAAATAAATAAATAAGTGCATACATACATACATACATACATAAACAAATGCATGCACACAAATAACACAAAATGATCATCAAGAAAACCCCAGAATACTACTGATATGCATGAGCTCTGCCTGCAGCACATTCCCCAGATATTCTCATTTGGAATGGCAGTCTTAGTTTTCTTCTCGCTAAGCCCCATTAGAACCTCAGATGAACATCCTGATGATGGTAGTGTGAGATAAATACAAAAGATTAAAAACAACTGCAAGCATCTGAACTATCAGATTTTTTCCTTTAGTTATGTGCAGGATTCAGTTTGTTGGATTTACATTTATTTCTTATGATAACTGTGCCATAAAATCCAGGGCCTTCAAGGCACAGTGAGACTGAGAAAAACATAGCTGCTGCCAGCAGGTGATGGCTTTTGTGGGAAGTGTGTGTGTGGGGGGTTCCCCAAGCTGCATGTCAGTTTGACAGGAGATCAGTTGGACCACAGTTTCGTTTCCTAAGGCTTACAGGGAGAAATCAATTTCTCTGATTCTCCTTTCTTTTTCTATAGTTTGTTCCTTGAAGTTTCTGAAGCTAATGTTGTTCTGGTTTCCACGGTAAAAAGCAGCGCTCTGAGAAGCCAAGTACAGCACACTCTTTGTTCTGGAAAAGCTGCAGCCACTTTAGCCATGCTTAGGAGGAAATAAGATAAAAAGTAACAATGGAAGAACAAAAAAACTGACTGTGCGACATGATGCCTGCCTTGGAGTGTAAGGAAAATTACGGCTCTATGTTCCTCCAAAGCAACATACCAATGAGGAGTTTTAGATTCCAGCATCTGAAGGTTGAAGGACAGTCAAAGTTTTGTTCAGTACCAGCATTCTTGCTGGGGAACAGTATGTGATGAGCTGCTTATAGAATAGATAGGAAATACAAAGGTGACCATAACAGATGGGGTGACATAACTTTACAGCCAAATTAAGAGATAAGGAGAGAAACTGATCCAAAAGAGAGGTGTTTATCTGCCCTGTTCAAATGATGAAATGGATTCAGAAGTGGAAAGGGAGAGATAGAGTTCATTCCACCTCATCACAGCCTAAACCAAGAACCTACGAACCTTAGATTTTGTGATGGACCACCAAGACACTGAGGTGAAGAGGTATAGCAAGTGATAAGAGCTTGTGTGAAATGGGATACTGAGCCTTTGACAATCTTGAAAACTGTAATTGGATTTTTTAAAACCTGATCCGGGCGACTACAGGGAACCAGTGTAGAGAGGTGAGGAGGCTAGACACATGGGAAAGCTTTGGCTGGTCAAGAAAACTTGCACTATAGCCTTCTGATCAGCTGGAGAAAACTGATGGCAGAGGCTGAAAAGTGACACAGGAGGGAGTTGCAGCAGTCTAAGCAGGACCAGAAGCTGCCTAGAGGGTGTTGTGAGCTATAAATGAATCCTGTGGATGTTATACAAGTACAAGGCAAGTAATGGATTCAATGTGCTGGGAGAGGCAGAGACTTGAGGCAACTGTTACTCTCAGGCTCTCGAGCAGGGAAGTGGATGAAATTTACAAATTGTCCAGTTCAAGAGAAAGTTCCTGACAGGTGGGTGGAGATGCAGGATTTTGCTGCTAGATGGCACAGTTTATAGTAAAGTTCAGGCAGAACCACTGTCTGAAGCGTCCAAACACTTCCCATAATTCTGGTAGTAGACTCACAGGCTGACAGTTGTCTGTTAATACTGATGGCCACTATAATGCTATTTTCAGCAAGTTGTTTTAATGTTTTTTATTTTTAACCCAAAGACCTCAATTGAACGTCAATGCATTGATTTAAGTTGAGAAACTTTTTTTAAATTAAATAATAGCATTTTTTGGAACTTTGAGGGAAAACAATGTTACAAAAATAATTTTTGCACATCCCATCTACTGCTTGAGCAAACGTGAGCGTTCACAATAATAAATCAGCACCACTGTCCATATCAAATTCATTTTTGTCTGAATATTTGCATAAGCAGTCAACACAGAAATTGGAATACTCATGCCCGACATAAGGCATACCTTACGCAATGGCTTTACAGTAAAGAGTACCGATGAGAATATTGCCCAACCATGGATATCTAAGTGTAAGCCACATTTGGGCATCAAATAGTATGATAAGAATGTGAATGTTGTCTTGCTATTCTTGTCTACACCCAGAAGATTATCGCTCATGGGCGAGGGCGCTGAAAGACGGGCGTCAAGTTGATCTGACCAAGATCCACTAGTCTGCTTGTCTAATAATCTCCCTTATGAACATCTTGTTCTGCTAGCTAGAAGCAATCTTTTTTTTTGCTCCTTGGGGTCTTCAAAAAGCACGGCTCACGCGCTGCCCAAGTGCATGCTGGAACACGTTTTTGTCAGATGGGCTTGTCTGATACTAATGTCTTAAATCTGTCACATACATGCTTATTTCCACAGAATCCCACTCCATCCTCCGCAGAAGTCTTAAAGACATGGCACTATTTTATGGTTATGATTTTAAACACAAAATGGGGCTGTAGCCATTGACATGAGATTTTAAAAAAATGTTACAGGATTTTCCAGAAAATCAGGTGAGCAGATAGCACAATATTGTAACTATATAGTCACTCTTTATGCTTTTATGCATTTAATATCTCACTGAATTTCTGAAGAGCTGCTATGTATGTGTGACATATGATGTACATTTGACAACCTCTTATTTATGATATGATTTGCACATGAGGAAATAGAGGTTCTCACACCTTCAGCTTAATTTCTTTGTGACTTCGATTTTGCAGTTCTCTCTTGTGCTGATATGTTTTAGCTTTTTGAATGTAATATATCATTAAAACTATCGCGAGGGCAATGTTGCTGTGGTTGCTTTTATATTTGGCAAAATTAATGAATAAACTGTAATGTTTTTAATAATATATTGAATGAAACCGCCCAATAATCTAATCTTTTTCTTCTCCGCTCGACCTTTCTATTTTCTCTGCAAGGAAAAACAGAATAAGAACCATATTTTACTGGGGTGAAAAACTGACAACTACGATGGAACATACCAGATGTAGGACTGTGGTATTTTGGCAAAATATTTACAGAATAGTTAGTTAGGATCGATAAGGATGTTTGTCAGTGACTTGAGCCAGAGAGACGCAGGAACATTAATGAACCACCTTGGAGGTGGAACCCCTGACTTTTTCACACAATTTATCTTAGTATGCAGTTGGAAAGATACAAACATTTGGATTAAACTTGAGCGCGAAAAGAAAACACACCAGCGTTTTCTTGCTTTGATTTTTGAAATTGTCTTTCGCTTTCAAAAAAATCCACCTTTGCAGGCATCCAAACTGAAATGTGTCATCTAGTCAGATTTAAGAATTTACATTAATAATTCCAGTGGAAAATGTCTTAGGAGACCCAGACCCAAGGAGAAAAGAAAAAAACAGTAGAGCTGTATCGTGACGTATAGTATATGAACTAATAAAACCCGGTGAAAATTGTACTTCAGGACATGACTTAGAGAAAGGGGTGTATTTCTCTAAAGGATTATTATTTCGCTTTAACCCGCAGATAATTGTATTTAGGCTCTTAGTGTTGGGAGGTTTAGATAAAGTTCAGACAACCCACCGCACTGTAGGGTCCTTCAGTTCACTGCGAAGGAGAGCCTCTTTATTTCTCTACCATGTTTATTTTGACTGCTTTTGTGTCTGATCTCTTCATCTCAGCAGCCTGAGACAGTCAGCAGCTTCAGTATTAAAAGCCAAATGAAACACAAAAAACCCAAAGAACGCTGTCTCAACATGTCCTAGGAAGGAAGAGATTGTAAAAAAAATGGATGAAACCACCACTCACACCACTTCTCAGACACACCCCCACCCCTCCTTCTTTTCTAATACTTCCTTGTACACCCTGTAATGCTCCGCCCCACGTCATTCTGTTGGTGTGTGTAAGGGAGAGAAAAGCAAAGCCCTCAAAAAAGAAAAACGAGGAATGGAGAACAAAGTGGTCCAATCTAGTTGTCAGGGACATCTGTTTTTGCGGCACTCCTCAAGACAGACCCTCATTATTCCGCTCCGTCCAGACCTGTGAGACAAGGCCAGCGTGAGACTCTCCATCTGCCCCCTCGGCACTACCACAGAGCAGGGTCTGTTTCTCTAATGCTGTGACAGCTATTTTCTCTGGGGTGAGATTTCTAGGAGGAGGAAAGGCGGGAACAGAGACAAGAACATGAGACGTTTGCGCTGGCTGAGCGAAGCGGAACCCCCTGGATGCTGTGTTCTGTGTTCAGCGCGGCTCTGATAGGTGCTCCTTATCTGGACTCAAGTTGTGCCTACAGGGGACTTTCTCATGCCGAGTGAAAGAATTACTTTAAAATGAAAGAGTTAAGTGAAAGGCTTCATTGATCCTTCTTCTCCCCCCCCCTCCCCTTCATCACTTCCACCTGCCATCAGCACACAATGTGGATGTTATCTTCAACTGTATGGATCCTCTGTGTTTTGAATCTCATCTGTGGCTATGAGCCAGATTACTACGAGGGTGAGGAGGACTCAGAGGTAAGAAACACTGCCAGCATCTCCTTCACCTTCTTCTCATCTTCTGGCAGCCTTTGCAAGATGTTTGACTTTACCTGAGATATTCCAGTACCCTTGAAAATATAAGCTAAGAAAGCTAGTAAATTCTGCAACAAAATCTTTCAGCACACTTGCCTTCTATACATTTTCATGGAGACTTTTCCACACTCTTCATTCAGATGTCAGATTTTAAGGTTTCTAAATTGTTGTGCTAAAAACTAGCTGCCCCTCTAAAGACATGGGCACTGTGCTTCATTCAAAGTGTGAATATCATGAGGAATTACCCATAGCTTTTTATGACAGCCACCCAGTCTCACATGCCAACCAGATGGTGTGAGAAGACAATGAGTTCAGCATCCCATAGCATGCTGAATATGGAGTGAATGATAGCTGAAGCCTCCAGTTTTGCTTACAAAAAAAATTCAAAATTTGAAACCCCATAGACAGTACATCGGAATAGATCAATGCTGAGTTAAAACCCCAGTTGTGTGAAGTACCAAGTGGAGAGTAAAGCTGTGGCAGATGCACACATCAGTCACTAAAAGGATTCCACAGCTGTCCTTATGGATGCTATTGGGAAAGGACTGAAAATCTCTTCTCCAGATCCAGATTCTTATCTCTTTGCAAAGGGAAGACAGGTGCCATACCAATGACTTCATTTCACCGGTTATGACCTCATTTCATTACAGCTGAACATGACCTCATGTGGCAGCCACATCCAATTACAGTTTTGAATTCTTATATCAGCATCAGCAATGTCAGTATCATTTGATATTTCAAAGAACAAAAACCCAGAATTTTAAGTCTTGGTGCCTGGCAGAGAAGCCTCCCAGCAAAAAACGTGGCTTTAATCTGACACAGAAAGACAATATAATAAGTATGTTGTGTACATAATTGATCTGTTTCTCCAAAAAGAGCTTGACTGAACTTGAAAACAAAATAAAACCAGACCCACCACTGAACCACCACTAAAGAACACCCAAGTAATTTCCATTTATTTGCTGTCAGACGGCACATTTTTCATTTTTAAAAAGTAACGTGAAGGTATGTATGCGGTGCCCTAGCAGGGACACCCTGCACAGAATTATTCCCAGGAGCTCTGAATGAAAGAAACAAATGGTTTCACAAGGTAGTGCTTGCTTTGTCAGTGGCGCCTAATCAGATCAGTATCTTGATGGGTGGAGAAAAGCTGTTCTGACTGCAACTCTTTAATCCTATGCAGCCTCAACACTCAAAATTTCCTAGTACAGCTTTTTCACAAACATTTCGTCTATTCTGAACCTGACACTTCTCCTTGCTTGAAAGCAACGTCTCACTCCAACTTTATCTTTTAGGTGCTCTTGGGAGCAGCCTTCATCAGTCCCTCTTCCTTCAGCTGATGTTGTGTGATTTCTTTCTTTATTTCTATTGTTTTATTATAGAAAAATGCTCAAGCTATATACTTATACAGTGTGGTTTTACAACCGGACAACTTTTTAAATGAGCAGCCTTTAGGTTAGGCACTGTGCCGACCCTTTTGTCTGCCATGTCATTTCTGGAAGTCCCACCACATTGGTAACCTTGATGTTATGCTGGCAATGATGTCCAAAGGTGCCGGTGGCAGGTGAGCAGCAGAAGCGCCTGGAGGCCATGTCCAGCATTGATGAGCTTCTTGAGCTCCTCTACCCTGAATACAGCCTGGTTCAGCATTGCCATCGAAGGAGGGCACAGAGCGACTCTTCGCACAGCCATCCCGATGCTGGCGGTGATGATGAAATCTGGGGGAACCACAGAGAGATGGCACTCTACAAAGTGGATGGAACATTTGAGAGTAAGTGGCACCACCTTGACTGCAATATGTCCTGCATAGTCACACTGGAAATTTAGCTGCTTCACTGATGGTTGAGTTGTAACCCCACTTTCTTGTTTTTTTAAAACCTTTCAGTCATAAATATATTTGGTACTGGCCCACACACTCGCTCAGTTCTCAAGTAGGCGAAAACAAGCTTCACAGCAGGACCTCCTACCTGCTCTTGTCAAATAAAATCAGGTCAACAGGTAGTGTAATGGTAAGAAATGGGAAATCGGTAAACCACATTAAACATCATAATCTTATGTAACATTATGCATGAAAGAATCAATGAGAGTGATTAAAAATGCTCCTATGTGTTCTGAAGTTGTAAAATAGCAACTTACTTTCCTTCGATACTTTCTGAAGGAATGTTGGGTTTTTGTTTTGTTGCATCTAACCTTCCTGCCCTCTCTAGTTATCATGGAGGAGATTCAGCGTACCATCTGCCGCCCTCGGGAGGTCTGCCTGGAGGTGTCAAAGGAGTATCCAGAGAACACAAGCAACTTCTACCTCCCACGGTGTGTGTCTGTGCACCGCTGTGGGGGCTGCTGTAACCATGAGGCCCTGTACTGCACCAACACCAGTCACAGCTTTGTCAACAAGACCGTAAGTGTTATACAGTGACCATACTTACAGGTGCAAACAAAGGTGATGCAACTTAATGGTGCATCTGTAAAACTTCCTCCGAAGAACATCTCAAAGCTGAGAAATGAAGGTTTTTGTAAATATACGGGTTGAAGGAAGCCTGTTGGTCTTATGATGGTTCTGAACAAAAGCAGAGCCACTATACACTAGTGATTAATCCGGCTAAAGAGCCCCACTGTACTGGTGCCTCACAGCTGCTCCAGTGGACATAGGTCCGATCCCCACTCAACCTGCACGGAGTTTACATGTTTATGTGGGTTTTCTGTGGGTACTCTGCTGCTTCCCACAGTCCAGAACTGTGTGTTTAAGGTGAATTGGTAATTATAAATTGCCTGTTTATGGTCTAGCACTCTGTCTGGGGCATATTCTGTCCGGCCTAATGCCCTCTGCTTCCAGGGTAAGTTCCAGACCACTACAACCCTGCCTTAGGATAAGCGGCTGTTGTTAGTGAGTGAGTGAGTAATTCCACCAAACCTTGTCAAATTCAAGAATATTTAAAAAAAAATAAATTTATTTGAAAAGTTAATACTTCTGCCAAAGAAACAAAAATGGAAGCTAACATCACAAAAAAAAAAAACACAACTTGGACGTCAATGCAAAATCGAGGCAATGTTTGGTCCAGTCAAATAAATTAAGAGACCACCTGATGGTTTAAATTTTTGTTTTAGTTATTTTAGTTTGCAGTTTTGGCTTCAAATTGCAATTACATTGAAGACATTAAATTTGGTAAAGCTTTCCCACTATGGATGGAATGGCGATTATAGCTGTGACTTGTGTAACCGCAGTGGAGCTCTAACATTTGTCATAAACTTCATTTTGCTTAGCTGGTGGAGCTGTCTCCACCACGGATGGAGCGCTCTGTCATCACAGTGAACTTTGTAAACCATACAGCATGCGAGTGTCAGCCAAAGAGGCCCCTGCATTCCATCATTCGGCGGGAAGTTGCCTCCCACAAATCTCTGTGAGTGACACTTTCCTACTGGGGATTTAACACAACTCCTGCTAGTTTTAATTATAACTGTGTACATTAGTATTTTTATTGTTCCAATCTGACAAAAGATTTCATAGCGTTTAAGAACATACAATAGACGTAATCTAAAGACTGGTAGCTAGACAAAGTACCAATCGTTTTGAGGAAACTGCTCAAAGTCAAATCACTGTTTTTTTACATAAATTGCATAAAAATGTAGCATAAAAGTTACTAATAACTGTCAAGTTTAAACTTAATTTTTCAATATTTTTGGTTCTGCTTAATATGTGTCATGCAGAAATTTCCTGAAAATGTGCAGGATCTTTTCTGACAGACCTGTGGTCAATGGCGTTTTCCAGTAGGGAGATATTAGGAGGTGTGGCTCTGAGGCTGTAAGCTCCTGTTCTCCAGGCTGTGCTCAGCTCTATCCCCACCTGTTTTTCATCATCCCAGGTGTTCCTTGCCTGAAATTCCCTGCAATCTGGGATGGATGTGGAACCCAGCCAGCTGTCAGTGTGTACCTGAGGATATGAGTTCCTACCCCGTGTCTGGCCTGGGTAAGGCAGGTCAAGCCCTCATTCAGCACATCCATTCCCCTGTAAATCAAGGGCATCCTCTGCTCACTGCTGATGAGGCGACCCATAGTGGAAAGTAACATCATACAAAGAGTCTACTGTCAAGTAGAAATCAATAGCGATGCTCACTGGTCACTTTATTAGGTACACTTATCAAGTACTGAGTGGGACTCTCTTTTAACTTGAGATCCCCATAAATTCAGTACCAAGGTGTTGGACACATTCGGCAAGTTTCCTAGTCCACGGTGGTTTGACAGCTTCATATAGTTTTTGTATATTTTTGGTGGCATAGCAATTCTCCTGTCATCCCAAAGATGCTCTACTAGCTTGAGAGGTGGGGTCTGTGAAACACACTGGAGTAAAGAAAAGGCACTCTAGTGTTTGTTCAGCCATCCTGAGATGATGTGTATTTTGTGACACGGCACCTTATCCTGCACGAATTATAAGTCTGAGAAAAGCTAGACTGATCAAAAGATTCATGTGGTCAGCAACAATGTTTAGTACTTTGTGGCCTTCAGTCTATACTCATTTGGTAGTAAAACCCCGTTGAGTGCAGACAAAACATTCTCCAAGGCATTACACCACCAATACCAGTCTGTTCCGGTCCGGTATTTCTAATAAAGTGAGTATATTTCGCTATATACTGGATGGATACAGTAATAACTCGGTTAGCACTTTAAATGTGTTCATGAGAAAAAGAGTCTTAATAAAACAGTACTATAAGAGGTCATCACTCTCTGTGTCTATAAAGCTGGATCTGTTTGTGTTTAGTTTCCATGCACGATCACCACACACCTTGAAATTTAGCACAAAGGTGCTTCTCAGTGAGGTTTTTGCATAGTTTAGCTAACTAAAATATTGTACATAAAGTATTGACATCATAGGCAGAGCATAAGACAATGACAGATTTGCTCACCCAACACACACACACACACACACACACACACACACACAAATGGACTAAACAGACAGGTAATAAAGCTTGATGAACCTGTTACTTACACATCACTACAACTGCCACCCACGTTGCTGTCAGTGTTTTATCAATGGAGCCAGTAGCTGTTATATGTCAGCAATTGAAAATGTAAAAAGGATTAAAACGTTATACATCACACACACACACACGCACACACACGCACACACACACACACGGTACGGGAAGCATTAGTGATTTTGACTATGACTGACACATTGCCTCACTCTCTCTGTCATCCGATTTTCCAACAGCACTAACAATGGTTATGTACTAAACATAACCAAAGGCGAAACTGTTGATGACATAATGAGTTTATACTTTTTACCTTTCCATCACTCAAACTTTTTCATCCAGGCAGTGGCAGGTAACTCAGCTGGTACAGCATATTGCAACAATGGAGCTTGAAAACTGCGCATGTGCAGCACAGTACAAAACAGATTAGTTATACCTTTAATAATAGCAAACAAACATAGAACACATTCTATTATATGGATAACAAATATAAACTTGTAAAAAAGCTGAAATTTTTTTGCATTGTTTAAAAAATATGGTAAATTATTGCAAAGAATTACTCAACGGGCACCAAAACAGTGCTGTAAGAGGTATATTTGTAAATTGTGCTAATTCAGGTAGTAACGGTGCCCCACAAACGTACCAGCATAATGGACTCCTAGAAACTGACTTGTAAACTGAAATCTTCTAAGCTGGAGATGTAATTGCCTTTATGGTGCACGCTTTGAAAATTCCCACGCCGTCAGCACTTATAAACGTGTCAAATCATCCTCATATTTGGTGGCAACTTAGCAAAAGGTATTAAATATTTCACTTTCATCTCAAGGGATACCTATGTTATATTTGAGTGTATCTGCAAATACCTTCACAATAGCTTTTTTTAATTTTTATAAAGCACTTTGAATGGTATGCAGCTCAGAAAAATGTCATGTATATGTGATATATGTAATATAGCAGTATTGCTATGAATACGTAAATGAAACAAATGTACTCTCCTTCATGCTTCCAGACTCCCTGGACGCTGCCTTGTTATCACTGTGTGGACCAAACAAGGTTCTGGATGAGGAACGGTGTGAATGTGTGTGTGAAAACGGCTTGACGGAGGCAAGCTGCCCTCTGGGCTGGCGGTTGGATGAAGCATCCTGTAAGTGTTTCTGTGAAGGCCAGCCAACATCAGGTGCCTGCCCCCCAAACCAGCGCTGGGACCCAGAGCTCTGTGGGTGTGTGTGTCGTGCTGACTGTCCACAGAGCCAGCCTCTTAACCCTGAGACCTGCCTCTGCCAGTGCCGGGAGAGCCACCAGAGCTGCCTGCTTCAGGGCAAGAAGTTCAACCCCGAGACCTGCAGGTAAATCACCGCTCTGGTAAACAGCAACATACCTTTGGCTTATTATGGTTTATTGTAATTTCACCAGGTAGACATTAGTCTAGTCTGGAGGTCATAGCTGATGGCAACTGATATGGCACAGGCAGAAGATCCAACCATTGACAAGAGAATCCTTTGCATAATATCAATTACAATCTAAACCACCTTATAAATATTACTTTAGTATTTGGGTTATGACACCAGGACATTTACATTTATTAACTCACCCAATGTTTTTCTCCAAAGCGACATACAACTCAAACTAAACAAAAGTGCATTCACCAGCAGAAAGAGACAGGCAAGTGAGACATGATTCTCGCAGTGAAGTAAAAGTTTTTTTAAAAAATCATTGTGGCTCTGTTAGCAGGTGCATGGAGGCATTGTGAGTAGTGGTGTTATCTCACAGCACCTCGGCTTTTCAGGGTTGGGTTTGAAACTGGCTCAGTCTGTGTGGAGTTTGCATGTCTTCCCACAGTCCAAAGACCTGTGTTTCAGGTTAGCTGGTCTCTCTAAATTGCTTATAGTGTGTGAATGTGCGTGTGTGGCTATCCATGGTATAGTGTGGTAGCCTAGTGGCCAGTGATTCTGGCATAGGTTCTGGACTGTCTTGAATAAGGATCACAGATGGATGGATGGCTCCGTAAGCTCCCTTTGTGCTGAATGCTTACATTGTAAAGGGACCGCACACAAAGCGTCTTAGTTTAGACCAGAGCGTGACATTTCAAATCCTTGTCTTTGACTCATGACTCATTGTAGTTGTCCAGTGGGATGTGGAATCAACACAAAGGTATTTCAACGGAGAGAGGAATTTGTCTGCTGGCATATTTATATATCTTTACTATGCAAAATGCTAAATGTTCAAGCATTGATTGTAGTGACTGACACCATATACAATTACCACAGTAACTAGAAAACCTACAAGGAAAAGAGAAGATTCGAGTGGCATTAATATTCTACAGAACAGTTGCCTGGACACTATTTTTTTTAAAAGCAAAAACTTAAAGGGTCTAAAGATAAAATAGTTTTCCCATCTGGCCACAAATAACTGGTCAATGCCAAGCACCTCTCCTAATTTTATTTTAGAGTAATGGTTACAGGCAGAGCGTTCAGTCTTGAAAATTGCTGGTTCATCTCCCAGAATGCGTCCTGCCCAGGGGCTCTTGGCGGAGACATTTAATTTGGTTTCTTCTGGCAAAAATATCCGGCTGCATAAAAGGATAAGAACCGTATGGTGATTTGAATAATCAAAACATGTCTTACAGTTGTGAATAAGTGGTGAACAAAGATCTAACTACACTACTGCTTTGTCAGAAGACACAATAAAAAAGCAGAGAGGAAACTCAGATTCTTATTTCTCATTCACAGCTGTTACCGCCTGCCATGCCGGACCCCACGCAGGAAGTGTCCCACAGGCTCCTACTACAGCCATCTTGTGTGTCACTGTGTACCAAACTACATGAGATCAAGCAAGTGGAACTGAGCCAGCCAGGCCTGATGGCACAGTTGTGGTGACACGTCAGAATTGCTGCACACCTTTGTAAAGCAGTGATGAAGCAGGAAGGAAGATCACCAGCGATACCACATGTAAATGGCTTTG
Source organism: Arapaima gigas (assembly GCA_900497675.1). NCBI lineage: Eukaryota > Metazoa > Chordata > Actinopteri > Osteoglossiformes > Osteoglossidae > Arapaima > Arapaima gigas. The sequence goes on from UFQX01000247.1 coordinate 161,042, forward strand.
CTGTGAATTTCTACAGTGGGAACAATGCTGTTAAAATAGTGCCTGAAGATTCCGTTTTCTGCCCTGTTCAGACCTTGGTGTCTTTGGCAAGACAGAAACTCCCACTGGGGAGTATGAGTATGTGCCTTTATCCCAAAAAGTTCATATGCACATACACAAAACTGTGCTGCATGTCTTCTTGAAACTGCTGTCCTTGACTTATATGGAATATCCAAACAAAATAAAAACTGACTCTGAGGACGTACTCCTAGCACAGATACCATGACGTAGCAAGGTAAATGCTCCAGCTGCAGGCTGACAACCTTCGCATTTTTTAAGCTAGTTGATTGGAAACAAGAAAAAGAAGATATACTTCTGCACTTCATTCATTTTTCATAAGGTCTTCCTGAATAATTAAATGCAGAACTGTTTTATACACAACTCAGCATTCATGTCTTCACATTCATTCTTTAACTTCACATTTATTTATTAAAGGGTAGGAGCAGCAAAAATTGGGTTAATAATCTTAAAGCTTAAAGAGCTAAAATAAATGATGGCAAACTTCCAGTGAAGATGATATTGGTTATAAGTCATATATTTATTTTATATACATTATATTAATTCAAGACAAAATAGCTGCATAGACCCATAACCAGAGAGACTTTATTGCACTTTTGCAACCAGGAAGGAAATGCCAGGTGTAATGTAAGAAGACAAAACTGTGAAATGTAAAAAGACAACAGCATATTGTTCAAAGTGCCTTATCATGTGAAATTAAAAAGCTGGCACTCTGTGGTATTTTTAAATGAGGTTTCAAACAAAGATATTTTAACATTTTTAGTTTTGCTGTGGTCCTTTATGCAAGACTGTACACATGATCCAAGGATTGTTGAAATTCTGAAGAAACGGTTTACACATGAAATACAGGTATTTTTTTCTCCAGTGCTTTATGGCTTCCTGAAAATATTTGAAAATACTATGCTATGGAAAATTTTAAACTCCAAGATCAACTGTCAGCATCTTAACAGTGAGCATAACAATATATAATATGCCTTATCTGAACACAAATCATAAAAACATTATATAAGGTTCATGCATTTTTCTTAATTGTCAAAGCTCAAAATGTTTTTGTATGTGTGTTCAGTATATAAAATAAATACAGTTTCCATGTATATGGTTTATTCTGATTAATGTCTCATTTTGGATGATAGTTGTACAAAATTGAGACAACAATGCACATACTACAAATAACCTTTTACAAAAATTACAGGAAATATTTGTCGGTTGCAGCAAGTTGTACTGTGAAAATGTTAATGTTCCTCAGAGCAGAAAGCCCACAATTCCTTTGTTGCAGAAATACAGTCATGCAGACAGGAAAATGTAGTATAAACATTACAAAAATGGAACAAAAATGAACAAACCAACAAAAAAATTGGCTCTGGAAAAGCACCTGCATAAATCTAATGTTGTATAACCATTCAGGACACATTCAGGACACTGCTTGTGCTTTGAGCTCCTTCAGCTCCTTGTTCAAAAGTACTGTTCTCTTTTCATTCACTTCAGAACTGCTTTCCACCTACACACATAGTCAGGTTAGTGTACAGAATCACACACACATTATTTCTGGTCGCATTTATGGCACCAGGATTGAGGACAATGATCTTAATTTAGTAAAAATCTCATTGATGTAACTGCAAAAAATGGAAGGTGGAATAAGGGCATGAAAGGATCCCAGTCAGAAGACGGAGATCATTCCACAAAAAACAGACATTTGGGAGGAGGTGCTGTTCCCTTGAATGAGCGAAATTTTGTTAAGTGTAATAACAACCTCTGAATAGACGATCAAGGTTACCTTAGTTAAAGCACAATTTCTCTTCTAACCACTTTCTAGACAGCTATTCAAACATTTCCACCTTCCAGTATTCCTTTACGTATACAAAGCTGGAGTAGAACTTTAAATATCCTGTCGACTCAGTGAAAATGTTTACCTACACCTGTTAAAATACCCAGGACTGTGAAAGAGTGTATCACGTGACCTTGCCCTGCAGGGTTTAACTGATACCAGGCCACATTTCCTTTACTTTTAGCTTAATACCCAGCTTCTCCTGACAAAAACTGTCCTTTTTAGTCACTAAATGTCACATCACTTATTTGACAAGACTGCATCCTTCTGTACAATAACAGCGAATGACATGATGATTTTCATACAAGACAATGAAAAAAATGTTTGCAAATGTATTTAATACTAGTTATGAGCTACAACATGTGGAGAGTAAAATTACTAAAGCTACACTGGATAACCTTTCTCTTCCTTGTTACCAAAAAAGGCATTTCCATTTATAGTTTATTGTGGTGGTCGCTTCAGAAATGAAATGTCTTTTCAAATCCAAACTGTATTTGTACATACATGTTCTGAACTTGTTTATATGAACAGATTGACAATGAATACAGTAAGTGTGATGTAACAACATTCCAGAACATTCCAGAAATCACATTTCCAGCAACTGCAAGACTGACGGGGAAAAAAAAAGACTGACATGCTTACTAGAAGAAATTATAAGAAGGCGGAAGCAAAGGCAGCAACATTTCTTTCAGCCAATATTTGTTGTTATATATGTATAATATTAGCTTATATCATCAGACTGTGCAAAGAAGCCCCTGAGGTGATCCAGGACCTAGCAATGGGTTGCAAGAAACAGGTAGGGATAGCAAGTGCTAAGAAGCACAACCAAATGGCAGAGATCATGTACACGAAAATCTGTAAGGAATATGGCCTGGAGACTCCCAAGTCTAAATGGGAGGTACCACAGAGAGTGGTGGAGAACAACAGAGCCAAGATCCTGTGGGACTTCCACATCCAGATAAACAGGTACTGGCTAACCAACCACATATAGTGGTAACAGATAAAGGAAGAGAAAACAGCAGTGGTGACAGATTCTGCAATTCTGAGTGACAGAAACATCCAGAAGAATGAATATAAGAAGCATGAGAAATAACAGGGATTGAAAGAATTACTGGAGAAAATGTGGTCCTGTTGGTGATAGGAACACTTGGGGCCGTGACTCCTAAGATGAAAGAGTGGCTCTGTGAGATCCCAGCTTATGACAGCATCCATCTCAGTCCGGAAGAGCGAAATCCTAGGAACAGTAAAAATACTATATTGTACCGTAAAACTCCCTGGCCTCTGGTACAAGGAAAGTTACCACCCATAGGGGAAAACTGGGTAAGAAGGGAATTTTTTTTTTTTTTTTTTTTAACAAAAACACATGAATGTTCACTCCCAGTTCCGGACAGACGGCCTTCTCACACAACTGTCAGAAACCAACATTACTCATTTTACAGTTGGGTTGAAACAAGTTTGAAATACAAAAATTGAAAATAAGCTTTTAAACAAGCCATTTCATTTAAGAACAATGTACTCGTGTTGCTACATTTTCAATATAAAGAAATTACTAACTGATAATGTGCTCAACAACTCAGCTGATTCATCAGGTATCTTTAACTCCTTTAAGTATTTTCTCTAAACGTTTTTAAAAATTGTATTGTGCATAATTCCTATTGTTTGACATTTTCTACTACAGTATGAATAAAGTCCTAAAATGATAAGATTATTTTTTGATGAAATCTGGTTTTTCCTTTTGATTCCAATAAAAGCCAGAAAAGATTCCGTAACACTTAAAGATCACTCAACGTTCTCAGATCAGAAAAAACAACAGTGGTTTCAAAAATACCCATCTAGAAGATTACTGAAATTCTTGGAGTTATTTCTGAGTAAAATTCCCAGAGGGCTGTAAAACCTTTGGCTTAGAAAATACAGTCATGCAAGTCGCCATCAAATGGCCTTAAAAAGTCTACAAGGATGTAATGTTTCTGTAAGATAACACTTTATCGGTGCAAAACAGATAAGAAATTAAATATTAATTTGGCATACTAATAAACCTCTCAGACCACAACAAAAGTAACAGCACATCCTAATTTCCCTTTTAAAGTAACTTTGATAATGTTCTTCTGAGATTATATACCTTAAATGTAACTTGGATCAAATAATGGTGCTAAATTATTTCAAATGATTTTATACATGAACTACTGTCTGTGTAAGGATCATTAATATTTTGCTTTGTAGATACAACCGTTTTCAGATATGTAAATTTATTAATGTATGTATACTTGGCAATAATGCATGTGGTTGTGGATGGAAGTTTGAGTTGACTGTAGTGGTGCAGACACATTTCGGCACGTGCACTTGCCACGGACGACTGACCACATTGCGCCCCCTTCAGGTGATTTAGTAGCAACTGCAGGATAACAGGGGAGGTACATTAAGAAAACACAGCTAAAACACACAAAGAGAGTCCTGTAAAGTGATCCAGTCTTCTTCCTGCTTGTCTGTATGGGATAGGAGAATGCACTTCACCATTTTTGTTTGTATAAATTTAATCTCTATGAAAGTTCCAAAGTTTTCAAGACATGTTCTATATTAACGTTTTCATTTTAGCTTTCATTGTCTGGACAATGCATTCGAAAAAGACGGGTCTGTAATGATGTGGTAAGCCATGGTTTCCCAAACATGAGAGACCATGATCCTCATTAGGGGTGGCCAGAGTTTCCACTGGGGATGCCTGGCAAATTTGATGTGAGGGGTGTTTAAGAAAAACGGGATGAAGTATGGATCAGTAATATAGCTACTGGTTTGGTTTAACACACCCCCTTGGTCTGCAAGTTTTCATAGGAGAGCCGCCCTCCTTGAAACCAATTTTAAATTGTTGTCATGTAAATATGGTGGGGCCATGATATTTATAAGGGTAAATTAGGGTTCCTTGGGGAAAAAGGGTTGAGAACCATTGTTTGAGACAATCTGAAAGAAGGAAGAGGTGTGCACATTTAATACACACTTCACTGACACACAGCATCACAGTATTAACCTTTTATACATCTGACTGATTTATACATTTCTTTATATTTTCTTGACATTAAAAAACAATTAATACACTTTTTAGCCCTCAGATTATTGCCTATTTTATTATGTTCAGCAATTTAACCAGCAAGTCATTTTGGTACAAGTGTAATATGAAAGTGAGAAAAATATGAAAACAAATGTTTATACAGTACCACATTATTTGGAACAATGTAGAATTTCAAAAGAGGTTTTAAAAAGATTGCACATGGGACAAATTCTCTCCAAACAGCTGTAACCATTACAAAGAACAAGAACTGACTTCAAAAAAGATGCCAATGGGGGGGAGGCAACACTGGAAGTATCAGTATCAGTATAAGGATCCATTTTGCTCCCAAATAAAAAAAAAGAAATCTCAAGAAGTGATATTAGGTGTCCCACTGATCTACTCAGCTGCTGTTTCATCACCAGGAGGCAAACTTGAGTCCTTACACGAAGCTCCGTTGTTCAGAAGATCTGGGCTCAAGTTCCGGGTTTCAGCAATCAACCTTTTCACTCCTACCATCCACTGACTGACCTCATTGACGTGGTCCACAATCAGAGCTCTGTGGATCTCATCTGCCCTGTCCCAGTCATGCTTTTTCATCTCTGAAAAATGGAAGAGATGAGAATGAACAATCACAAACAAGGAGTATCTAGTCTGTGCACAGAATTTCCCAATTTTATGGTATAATACACATACATCATGTAAATTACTGAGGTCATACAGCAGGTAGGTTACCAGTTAAGGAATCAGAATTGTACCCAGAAGGTAACTGTTTCCAAGCTATTCATTATGAATTGCTTAAATATAGTACCCAGCTTCATAAATGGAAAAGGTGTACATCACTTAAAGAAGTGTCAATTGTCAATTAACAAATAATATAAATTAAGGCACTAGAATTTTTAGTCTACTCAGTGCATAAATTGGTTATAGCAGGTAATTTTTCCCAAAAATAGAAAAAAAAAACCAACTTGACAATGTATTTTTCACTGGTTAAAAACATGTAACTTTTTGCAACTGTACCTTGAACCAGCATGTTCATTCTTCTTCTGACAGGCAGGGACAGTTTTTCACTTCTCCACATCTCTTCAAAAAGCTTCATCCGCCTCTCTATGTCATCACATACTTGCTTCTGTAAGAACAGTGATTTAAGGCAATTTAAATAATGAAGCTGCAAGCTTTACATGAATAACTGGTTTTCAACTGAAATTTGATGTTTTACAGGTTGTAGTATATTTTGAACACTAAACTTGGCTTTTATTCTGAACAATACATTTCTATGTATAGTCAGGTAGCATAATGGTTAGAGCTGTCAACTTTAAAAACAAACAAAGTTTGGATCTGACCTCACACTGGAGTATCCTTACGAAAGATACATTTTCTTCAAGTAAAATTATGCTACTGTATAAATGAGTAATCATTTTAAACTGCTCAGTATACAAACAAAGTGTTTTGGAGAAAATATTCAGTTGAGAAATGATACAATAATAGTAAAAATTGGATAACTGAATGTGCAAGTGATATTACTTTATCACCTTAGATAAGGAAAATGCAAAGCAAATAAATGTACAGAATTCGAGATCAACAGTTTACCTTAACAGTACGTCTACAAGCCATCAGTGCCCAGCTGAGCAGTGCCAAGACATCATCAACGTTGAGCTCATTCTCTGGTTGGGCAGGTGACATGTCCGACTGTTCAGTCACAGAGTATGACCGTGGTGGTGTGGCAGCCCCACAAGGAGGTGGTGCTGATGGGTTCATAGGAGGAGTTGGGGGAACCTTTAGGGAAGGGGTTGTACCAGGTACAGAACCTGAGAGAATTTTGGAATAAAGCAATAACAAAAATTACAATAAATTAAAATTTCAACAAGAACTATGCTTGACCTACAAAACTAAATTAACAAGACTAAACACCAAAATGACCAAAATTACTTGACACTTAAATAAAAACTATAGTTAGCACAGTGGTTAAAGGCATAGCTTTTTAATCTGAAGACTGTTAGTAAAAGCTATGCTTTTCACTAGTTCTGCTGTACCTTTGAGGAAGGAACTTACCCGAACAAGTTCAGTAAAAACACTTGATGTATAAATAGACCAAATACTGAAAGTCACTTTTGACAAAATTCTCAGCTAAATAAACAAATTAACAATATGAAAACATTAGTTATTAGTTAAGCATATAGTATATGATAGTGTTAGCTAAAGTATCAGTGAATACCCTCTGAATGTGAAGTGGTAAAACAAATGAACAGAAAAGGCCAAGACACACTTATAAAAAACATTTATGATGATTGCAGTTTCTTTTAAAGCAGGCAAATACTGGCATTTCAGCACATATCAACAGTAACAAAGACTAGCTGCTGATATACAAATCAGTCAGTTCTGGCTGAGGTCACCCTTATCACACTGAAATACAGATTCTTAACTTCAAGTGGAACACAAGACTGACATTTATTGCCCTGTTTCATTGCTGCCTATTCTCCTGTCCTTGGTTGTTTTCTAGTGTTATGCGTGACACTGCTAATATAAGTACGGCAGAGAGAGGCACACCATCTGAAAATAAAATACTACTTATGAAAAAGTTGTGAACAAATTAGTGTAAAGTCACTGAATGCTCTGTCCAGCACGCAATGACAGGTGTGAACATTTAACAAAACCACAAGAAGGTCTCACAAGTTTTCAAAACCTTTTACTGAAAAATACACATAAGTGTACTGGAAAACATGTTCCTCAGTACTGAGGGTTTTTATGGGTTATTCAAGGAGGAGTGGATTGTGAAGCTAAAGTATGACTGTTGTTGAGGACTTTTAATCCAGCTGTGCTCCTCACATTATCCATAGTTCCCTGGACATTTTGTGTTCAGAGAGACAACCCAAAGTTCCTACTATTGTAATAACTATTAATTAATTATTTTACAAGCCCACACCACCTCCCTTACATTTTCAAGTCATTTAACTCACTTTGGGATCCATCTAGCTGTGGTGGGGCCACTCTTTTATTGAGAAGATTGCGTTTGGGGCCCCCTGGAGCAGTCTGTAGGCCATAGGAGAACTGCGGGGGATCGTTCCAGCCTCTCTCCTGGTTTCCTGGGCAAAGTGAAAAGAAATAGTCCGTAACAGTGTAACAATCACTGAACAACACCCCACACCACGACTACGACCACGACCACGACCACAACCAAAACAAACTGAACTGTACCGTTTCGTATGTCACAGTGATTTACAAATTCTAAACACATGCCGAATTTTACACATACCTGGTTTAATATATAAGTCTTCCATGTTTTTTTCTGAAAAATCACAACCTTGGCATATCCGGGACACGTGGAATGGCAGACAATGACAGCTCAATATCCGTCTTTCCTAAAATCACGAGCCCTGCATTGTAAACATTTTCAATCTCATAAATTTTGCCGGATACTTCCGTCGCATTTTTGACGTCATCAGTAGTGGCGAGACGTTTGTTGAAACGTCATTACTGTACAGTACAGCTATGATAGTCGAGAAACTTGTTTCTGACGTTTAAGGCTTAGTTTATTCTGTATTCTGAAGACTATTTGTATAGTAAATGAAAAGTTTCTCGCATTAAGATCTGGACGTAGAAAGTGTTTGTGGAAATAATTCGAATCTATATAAGGTGTAATATATACAGCTTTATATTTTTAAAAGACCATTGAGCTTTTTGAAAAAATGAAGTGTGAATTTACTTTTTAAGCAGACCTTTTGTTTTAGAAGAACAATACAGCTAAATGAAACAAGTACAGAGCTGGACTTAAAGTTGAATATAAACGGGCCTCACGTAGGTACTGCAACGGTACAGCAGATCCTTTAGTATAGAGGACAGCGATCGCATTATTTGTATTGATATTTTTCGGGAATCTCTCCATACAACTTTGTACAACACAAAAAATACAAATACACATTTTTGCATAGATATTATCTTTCTGCCTAGTAAATTCGCAATGAGCTACTCTGCATATGAAACCTTTGTCTTTCATGTTTTAAATAATAGCGATAATAATAGTGGTCTTTCTCATGTGAACAGTCTAGTTTAGGTTTTGTAACATTTCTGTCAGGTTAACATAGACTTTGGACTTGTAAAAATATGACCCCCCCCCCCCCCCCCCCCC
>UFQX01000247.1:170168-318708 GCA_900497675.1 Arapaima gigas
CCCCCCCCCCCCCTCCCTATTCCTGTGTACCATAGAAAATTTCTGAAACTTTTGGGATCGTTGTGGTCGAGGATACAGAACCTGACATTTTCATCCAAAATTTTTTGATATCAAAGTTAATTCAAAGTTTTGTTGATGGTGGTGAGTCACCCAGTTCCTTGTACAGAAAAGCAGTCTAAAAACATAATTCTTCCTGCTTATGTTCACATAAGGGGAAATCATTCAGATATGACCGTGGACATCAGCTACAGTAAGACAGGCCTGTAGCTCAATGTATCTGGTCCTAGGTTTTTGTTTTTGAGTTCCTAGATGATTTCTCCTGTTTCTCTGGGATAGTTTTAAAAGCCCTCCACATCTAATGACACCTTGTGGTCTGTTTTCCATTTGAAGACTACACTGAACTTATGGCAAAACAGTTTGCAATATTTTTATAACCATATCAAACTGCTCTTACATTCCATTTCTTGAGGTCCTGTGAGTTCTCTTTAGAGCATGTCATGCTTCACTCCCTGCCCAGTTAAAAGAAAATTGCCTACGGTCTTTATTTTATTATACTGTAGTACAAGACTTTGAGATTGGGACTTTGGTTAAGTTATTACCAAACCGTGACATCTTCTGATTATACTTATCTCCTTGATGCAGCTACTGAATCTTCTGTTTTAGGTACTTTTGCACATGGACTGATTCTTAACAGAGTTATTTTTTTCTGTATTTTGACTCAATTATCAGAAGATACAAGTTACTTCGACTTGGGTCCCAAAATGTGAGAGGACAAAAAATATCATTGTCAGTTCAAATGAAGGAGGACAGAAACACAATGGAGGCTGTCTTAACAGCCAATCAGCCAGGAATATACCTTTCTGTATAAACAAGTTTTAATAATGCATTTTCTCTTTTAAAAGAAAAATATAACAACTATACTATGTTTATGTTATAATTTAAAGGTAAGTGCTTTGAATGTTAATTACTGTGTCACCATTAACACAGCTACAACATCCTTCTGTGCTACAGCTAAGCTCAGGGTGAAGAAGTGATGAGATGAGTTACACAACTTGTTTCTTGTTATTTTTTTTTTTCCAAATGAGTGAATTGATTTTTTGCTGCACACTGGAGGATCATCTGTTACACTTCCTTGTGATGATCCCAGTACTACACAGCTGGAGAAGAGTTTGTATCTTTCTATATTTCTATCTAAGCAGCAACAAATATTCATTTTCAGCATTTTGCACTTGTGATACTTTTGAGCTCAGTTCTAAGATGTTACAGAAATCATTAGTGATGCAGCATTATGGAAAAAAAAATTCAAGGCATAGTTTTTTTTTCATTTTTTGCACATCTGTCAAGATAGAACAAGTAAAAAAGCCAAAAAGCTCTTTGGCTTCGAAAAATATTAAAGTGATTTAAAGCTGTATGTCTTGAACGACTTTGAAGAGGGTTCAAATAAAATAAGAAAAAATCTGCTTAATATACATAGATAATTATAATAATAATTTGTGTAAATAAACTACAAAATGTAGCTTTTTAGTCCCTTATCTGTGCTCTACAATTGGACCAATTCATGCTAGCTTGTAAATATAGGAAGTGTCTCTCAGGTCTCATTATGTTTATTTTCTGTCATGACATATAATGTGACAGTACAGCACCTTGATTTATATTTTAAAACTATACCAAAAGTGTTTTTCTGGTATGTATACAGCATATGACAGAAACACTATAATGATATACCAGTTACCCACTATCACCTCCATCTGTGACAACATACCCGACCTATAAAGTACTCTGCTGGGTGTCTTAGGCAGAGATCTGTCTCCGTCTTTCCCTTCCATGGCTGTGCAGTCAGACTTCCAACCCAGGTGCTAAGGAGCAGGCACTGGCGATTGTTTGCTTCGAAAGTTCTCAAAGAATGCCAGTAAACTTCTCTTGACACTAGACGTCCCAAATTTGTGAGACAAAAGAGTACGGTGAGAACTTGAGAAGGAGGAACTGTCCGTGGAGTTGGCCCGTGCCACCATTTTGCCAGGGTGCCACATTTTCAGCTTCAGAGGTGGGGTCTGGGTCACTAAGCACTTCTGAAACTGCACCTGCAGGGAGAAGAAGGCTAGTAGTGTCGGACTATTGCACTATACTATCACTGTGCAAACATCCATTAGTTCCAGCAGCCAGAAAGTGGGAGAAATGCGCTGCTCCAGAAACCATACACAACCAACTCTGGGATCTGTCCTACTTGCATGTACCTCTTCTGTAATGGAGAGTAAGGGAAAGTGAGAGCAATGTTGCCACCACTCCCACTCAGGTGAAGAACCATACTGTTTATTCTTTGAGAGCAGCAGAACCAACAAATTCCCAGACCTCTCGGAACTACTTACTTCTCAAATTCTGCAAGTCAGGAGTTTTTCAGAAACTGGGAGCAACAGCCTGTTGTTTTGTTGAACCCATGCATTACCTCTTTATGTTCCACTTCTAATTATCATTTGTGTCTGATGTGGCCACTGAAGTATATATTGTTATCAGTTTTATTTTATTAAAGGAATTCTGTGTGTATTTTTAGATAAACCCAGAACTATTAGCCAAGCCTTTTTTATCGCACACCATGTCCAACTGCTCCCTATACCCTTACTGCTCATATGTCCTTTCATTTCATTTAACCCCTTTTAAGAGATGTTGAACTTAATAATGCAATATAGCTAGAATTTAAAGCAAGTTGTACAAAGATGCTTACTTGCAGTTTTAAAATGGTTTTGAAGTAAATTCTAGTACACTTAAAAGGAGTGATGCCATGCTTATGCAGTTGTCAGAGTGACTGAAGGTCTGTGCACTGGCTCAGCACTTTGCTGGATCCTAGAGAAGCATACCATGCAAGCTGTCTGCACTGCCTCTGAGACGACTCCAGCATGAGGCTCGCACCAGAAGACATGACACTCAAATCGCTGTCTCCCAGTGTCCTCGATCACAGCAAAGGTGCGACAGTCACGACCCACACCCAGGAACGTCAGGTAGCGAACCTCACACTCCCAGAATGGGTCGTCTCCATCCTAAGGGGAAGCAGAATCATATTCATCTATTTTATACCCTCAACACCGCTGCTGATGAGGTGTTTCCACCTGACAGTCACCTCTCTCTTCCAAAGTGACAGCATTGTATCCGAAATATGGAGAGCAGCACGGGTCCACTTCCTCTTGTCCATTGTAATGAGGATGTTCTCAATTGCCTGGTTTAGCACCTCCATACCTGCAATTGGGGTGACTGATTGAGTGCATGTTTTCAGTGTACACGAAGGACAGAAACACAGTACAATGAAAAAATTCAAAATTCTACGTATATCTAATTTCCTGGGGTGAAGGTAAACATCCCTTTCAAGGGTGAGCTCTTCACCTGTTAGATGGGAGGCGCTCTCACGATTCCTGTACAAATGTCAGATGGCAAAATGTATGTGTTACTTAACGTAAAACCACAACGAATAGATCCCAGTGTGCTCATCACATCTCTGACACGATTAAAGTTTTGTATGATTGTCAAGTTGCCACACTGTGCTTAACTCCCTGACACCCTGATGGATGAGGCTGCTTTGCTGGGTAATGAAAACAATGTTACTTGGCTGTATATGGGGTAGGGAATACACACAGGGATATGACAAAGTCAAGTTCAATACGGCAGTGAGGTTTGATCTGAACCAGGTCATGACCGAAACACACACTGGAAGTGCTGCTTGATCCAGGTCACTGGGTTTTACAGTAAGACTTTGTAGTTGTAAGACTGTAGTCTTTAGGGCTTTATGGATTCCTCTCATACAAACATTTCTTAGCTTGCATTAACCAAATGGATACTGACTCACATTTTCAGAGATACAAAAGCAGGTTTCAAACTGTATTTTATGTGCGCTCTGTGTGCCTCACAATAATAAAACAAAAAAAAGGGAGAAATAGTCTCTGCATGTATGTAGGTTGGAAATCATCCAATAATATTTCGAAGATAAACCCCCAATGACAAATATAGGACAATTATAGTAAGCCATGGTTACCCAAAAGAAAACAGTCATTTACAGATATTCTTTCCACCTGAAATGACATTTTGTCTGCTTAATTTGAACATGTTCCTTAATGTTGGCAGACAAATTTTACATGCAATATACAGTATATAGAACTTCAAAGACTGCACCTATCGTACTGAGCTTTATTTGAAAACAGGCTAATGGAGAGTTAAAGCTACCATACCATTATAAACTATTTTTTGTGAAAAGTGTCTTTCACTTCTGCTGTAAAGAAATGCAGAGTTTACAAATTTACCAGACACAGTAATCCCAACTGTGAAATGTGACAGTAAACATTTTTGTCCATACTAACTCAAAGCTCTTTTTGAACAAATCAGCTAACAAAAAACTAGTTAGTACTTGGCTGTGGTGAGTGTTTCTCCCCAGCCCAGACTCACCCAGGGCCCGAGCAACAGGCAGGTGACCGATGTACTCCACAAGAAATGTCTGGTCCCTCTGCCTCAGTGAGTCCAGGCAGTCAACTGTCAACACAGAGAACGTTAATAGGGACCTTTATTAAAAAAACTCCCAAAATCCTACCATGTCTGTCAAGTTGGCAAGAAGCTGTTGGTGAATACTGGGCAATGAAAAATACCTGGGAGCCCATATGAGGTGTCAAACTACATACGTGGTAGTCACATCACTGGAAAGATTAGACACATTCTGCACTATAAACTTAATACAACTGTGCCATAACTATACAGTGGGGGAAAAGACCATACTGCATCTACTTCTGAGAGTATTACTGTCTCAACATTCAACAGATGTGGTACAGCAACAAAGTGCAACTTTAACTTAACTACTTCTGCCCATCAAAAAACAAGGTTCGCCTGTTACCTTGGGCAGCCTGCATTGTTACCTGGCCGTGGTAGGTCATCTGGGGACATACTATCATCAGTAAGGGAACGCGGCATGGGTGGTTCTATGTCGGCCACCTCTGCAATGATCTGGACACAGCAGGAAGCCATGCTCAACACAGGACCACTCAGGAGTGAAGATTCTCCTTTCATTGTCTACATGTCACAAAAACTTGGCCTTGAGTGTGTGTTGTTCAATGTGCCAGAAGTTAACATTCAGGCTAATTGGTGGCGAAAGAGCCAAAAAATGGTTGCCAGTGGAAGCAATGACATTCACTCCACATTAGTTGTTTGCACATTTTTGCAGTACATTTGTTTTGCAAATTGTTGCTGTTGTGTAATGCATCTCAAGCACCATTACAGGCCCTAGGTGGTCCTTATTCCTGATGTGTACAGATCGAATGGGTGGTGTCGTCACCTTGGAGCACATTTCATGCAGTGTGGCTGCGATGGCCTTCGCCGGGACGTTGCAGCGGAATACATGGCATTTCAGCATGCAGGTGTCTTTGTCACTCGCCACGAAGGCAAAATCCCTGCATTGAACAGAACAGAACAGAACAGCCGGCACTAGGTTTAATGATAGTAGTTGCAACCGCGGGCCTTTTCCATATTCAAAAAAGGAAACATTTTTCTTAAATTAATTATTTTTCCTGTGTGTCGAAAGAAGAGAACAGAAACTACAGCTGGCCTGCCAGGTATATGCATATCTTTTATTGTCTAAAGGAAAAACTCAGGCAGACTACCGACATTTAGTACCTTTTAGAAGGTACTTAAAATTCTAAATATAAGTTTATTTTGCATAAATATTTGGTTAACGTTTCATACATTTGCATAGCCTTATCATTAATGTCTAATAGTATCAATGGTGCATCAATGGTTATTGCTCTGAAATTTAATTTTTGTATTTTTGCCCAAAGGTGTTTAATTTGTTTTGATGGAAAATTGATGATGACGATGAGGAATGCTTCATACCAGCTGTCAGCAACAAACCTTTATTTCTCCATTCAGAACACTTCAAGCAAATTACATCAATAGTATCAAAAATTGTCTTCCAGATAAAATTATGCTAATTTGGAACTGGGTTGGAGAGATTTGTATAGAGGAGAGGTGCATTATAGAAAGAAGAGAAGAACAGTAATCGTCAATTAATATACAATTATAAACAATTAGACTGAGAAAATGAAAACATGCTTCTTCTAACATCTCACTCTGACTAGATTTCAGGAGAGGAGAAACAAAGATGCATGCAGTTCATTGCTTTGACCTTAGTCTGTGTCCTGCTCCTAGAAGGGTTATACACATGCCAGTGTCCTGAGGTCTGACACATACAAATCTGCCAACCTTCATTCTTCACCAGCAACAGAGACACTGAAACAGAATAGTCCAAGCCAGTATCTGTTTGGCTGAGAGAGAACTCCTCAGTGCTTGTTTTCTGTAATCTATCGCTAACTTATTCTTCACATACTGAAAGAAAGATGCTGCTCAGGGATTGAAATGGGCTGGTACTCACCAATATGCAGTACTTCTACATTTTGCTCTTAGGAGTGCAGAGATTTTTCCTCTGTACCAGGATGGAAACCTAAGCCCCCAGTGCTCTTTTCTGCCCCCAGACAACCAGATTCTCTAGCTGAGCGGCTCTCCCATCAAACGTCCACTGTAGTAAATGGCCATTATTCGTAATAGCCATTACTTTTCAATACCCTGCGTACACTTGCACGCTACTTTTCTACTGCTTGAAATTTGTTTCCCCGTTATTATATATTATGAACACCAGCAATATCTCTGAGATTTTTAGTATTCTCTTGAGAAATTTTATAATTAAAAGCTTGCTGATACAAATCGATACAAATATCAACATACCAATAAACTCTTCCCATTTGAAACACGAATGCTTGTAGTCAACGAAACAGCAAGTTAAAACCTGTATCCAAATAATGGGGATCTTAGCTTGTGACTGAATTCTTATGTCAGTCTATGTAGTCAAATTACTTCAGAAGTGTTAATAGATGTGAGCAGCACTATAATAAAAACATTATTGATGTTTTTTTTTTGTTTTTTAAAGGAAACACAGAAGCCAAAGAGAATTGTAAATGATAGTAACTTTAGCAGCTTAGCAACACAACTCGGAAAGTGTGGAAACTTCCCTTTGTTTGACCCAGGTGAAGATTAACACCTGTGTTATTTTTCTAAATATGATGCTGCTGACGTCAAGTAGTGACTGAATAATTGGGTCCTGTGGTATGTGTGTTTATGCATGTTTAAATACACATATATGTATTTATAAGTATAGTTCATTTTTTGTGTACTATGGCTGTAATTTCAACATTATGATGTTTTGTATTTTATTATGAAAGAGCAAGTACAAAAATTGCAGCATTTACATGCACAACAAGCACAGCATTTGGTTAAGTCAGTTAAGTCGACAGAAAGACTGTCAAAAGGGCTGAATAAACTGAAAGGAAATAAAAAAAGGTTTTCCAAAAATATAAAGCATCAAAGTACTTCGAACTGTATGCCTAACACGTTCAGGAAATAAGTTGGGAAGGTCTTACAATCAATCATGTTAAAGTTTATTTGTTCTGCCAAAAATCTTCACCAGCAGAAGTTTGCCAGGATACTGGGCTCATAGTTTAGAGAATTTATGCTAAGATAATCATAAACTAGGCCTGCTAAAAATATTCTCACATATTCCACTGGCATTCTGCAAAAATGTTTTGATGTGTCATGCCAATACTTTAAAAACAACAGTAAGTGAGCGACAAAAATATTCTGCATAAATTTCTATAGTACTATGCCATGTATTTTCAAATAATTGAAGTTCATGCAAGATCGTAATATATCCCACTAAAAATGGCATATTAAACAAAACTAGCCATCCAAAATGTTAAAAATATTTACCTGTCTCTGTATTCAAGGGTAGCAATAAGAAAAAAGAAACATAAAAAGTTTAACTTTTATATATGTATCATTTTAAGGTAATTTATAAACATTTTTATTCTTGCAAATGTTAATGACCTGAAAGGTAATACAAAATTATTACAGAATTAAACAAGAATCTAATATAATGTCTACTGTTATCAGAATTTATTCTTACATGTATTTTCCTGTGGTACTCCAGCTTTTGTGCCTTATTCTTTATGCCTGTGTTTACAACTGCACATTCATTCTTACTACAGTTTCAGTATTTGTTAGAAATAAATAGTAGAAAAGGGAAATAAAACTAATGATTTGCAAACATTGTCCCAGATACAATCTTTTCCTGGACCCACGTATAACCATCCTCTATAAATAAGCTGTCTGCTTATGATGAATAGTAGTTGTAATGTAAACATTGTATTTTCAGGCTCACATTTTCATATGGGCTGTCACACCATTGAATATATGTAAGAAACCTATAGTAAATTTTAAAAAGCTCTCAGCAATACCAGCTGCACACCTGCCATTGTTGCAGCCCACACCCCAGAGACGAATGTTGACCAGGAGCTGGCAATGAATGAGGCTGTGGTCTATAGGGTCCAAAAGGCTCAAGGTGTCCTTCTTCAGCACCATCACCATGTCCTGTCCCTGCAGGTTGCAGCACTTTCAACAAGCAGCACAGAACAGCAATAGATGTGTCCTTGTCTCCAACCCACAGATGCATGACAGGCAGAATTCAACACAAGTGCTGGATTATCCCTAGTGTTTTGGATGGATCTGTAGGTACTGAGACAATGTCCATTTGCTGTTTAATAAATTCAGTTTAAATTCAATTCACTTATCCTTATATACTCTGTATTATCAGTTTAAATATTGCTGTGGATTGCTTCATATCATATTATAAGTTTCTCCATATGCTTTCCTACATCTACTGGGTAACACCCAAATTGACCTGGCCACAGGCTCCAGCAGCATCCACCCCTTCCCACTTGCTGTAAGACAGCTGCTGGATGCAGTTGTTCATGGCAATGCTGCTTTTGCCAGGGATCAAGTCCTCATCTGGGATCTCAACCCAGCCCAGGGAGCGCACAGAAAAGCACTGCTCCGGAGGGGGGAAGCAGGTGGAGAACAGAGGCAAGTCAAACATGTACATTGGCAACACTCAGTGGAGATGATCGATTGCACATCCTAGTTCTCTGTGCAAAACAAGGTCACGTCCATTCCGTTACCAAAACAATGAAAAACTGTCAAAATGGAAGAATGGCAAAATGTGGTGTCAAGAGTATGACTGAGCTTTGTTTGTAATACAGCGAGACAGAATGGTGTTGTACAGTTCAGATGTCATAGATTTAGGACTTGGAATTAGAAGGTGCCAATAACTACAGTGGTTATTAACTGACTTCTAATAATATATATTATTATATATTAATAATGTGTAATATAACACATTCCTTTGATTTCAGCATCAGAGAACTACTAATAAGCACCACTCAGTTGCATTCAGTTTACAGGCACAAAAGTATTTTTCTTCAACATGTAACAGCCCAACCTTTAAATAATTGTGACAATCAAACTATTTTCACAAATGTATCAGTAACATCAGGCAAAAACATGAGCACCTTGGAGTCAGGATCTGTATTGATGCAGAAATGATCCTCCTGCCATGACAGTGTTCGCCTGAAGAAACAGCAGGAGGAAAACAGCACATTCCAGATGTTTATTTATGTAAACCTGTTTAACACAAACGTGTTGATATTTTTTCCAGGCTACAGATAATGTTCCTAGTGCACTTTCCCAGTTTGATTTGTTGACAGAAAGACTGCTATTATACGTTACAACCTCTCGTACTGAACCAGATCTATGAAGTCTCCATCCTTCTAACTTGATCATTAATGCTTGCATGGGAGCACTTGTCTGTAAGCATTTCCTTCATGAGGATCATCATTCTCTGTCGATGAGGACAACAGCTGCTGAATCAACAATCCGTTTGTCATAATACCAGACAGGGCACAAGGGATGCCTCCCAAATTACAGTCAGTTTAATGCAGAGTAATTTTACCAGAAGCAACAGCATGTCTACTGACAAAAAAAATATTGTCCTGTGTCTCCATACAAATGGAGGGCGACTTTCTTTACTGTCAGACAGTGTTATAAGCCTCTACATAGGCAAGCGAAAATGTGTGTGAATGCATATATGTGTATTTAGCTGCTTCCTGACCACTACTTCAATCACTAAGTTCTAGGTCTGACTGCCATGTAACACTGCTGTGGCATTAACAGTAAGCTGCAACTGGTTGAATGCACTGAATGCACTCAGACCTACACTGGTAGCTGAGGTGGAGTACAGAATCTGCAGGGAAAGGCTACAGATCTTAGCAAAATGCAGTATTCCGAGAGATGGGCATGCTCAATTTCCCCATCCAGTGACAGAAACTACCTGTTGTTAATGGAAATTGTTGGACTCTCAAGACATCTCTTTGCAGGGCTTAGCCTGCCATCAGGTTCAAGTCTCTGAAAAATAAGACAAGAGGGTTAGTTCTTATAGCTGGCAAAGCTGGTATTATTGGCAAAGCCCCACATTTTACTCAGATGAAGAACTACTTTGCAACTTCTGGCAGTGCTGTGGGTGGTGCTGTCCTCATTTTCTGCACTGCAAGATGGGTGCTGCCACTGGGTGGTGCCCGTTGGAATGTGCCAGTAGTAGGTCCCCATGCTGTCCTGGATGGTACGCCATCCGGGGGGTAGGTCTGAATCCAGCTCAAGGTTCTGGTCATTCCAGATGTTGTCTACAAAGAAGTGAAAGTTTGTGAAATCACAATAGATGGTATAGTCCAGATTTACTTGGACAGAGGTTAAACACATTTTTTTTTGGTTCATTATATAATAATCACTACCAATGAACTGAAGGGATTTCTTTTTGGGTAATAATGAGGCAGGTTAGAAACAAAAATGCATACTTTTGTAAGCAATTCACATTAAAATGAAAAGGCAGACAAAACAGAAGCACTGATGTAACCAGAAATAATGCATAAAAGCTGCAAAATTATTTTACAATTGCAAAGAATGTCAGAACAATTATGGCTGTCAAAAATGGCTGCTACCTTTCAAGCAAGGTGAAAACCAAATAAGTGATGATGCACTTAAATTCAGGTTCTGAACAAAGCTGTATTTTTAAACACTAAAATACTTAAGAACCAAGCTTTGACAAGAATCATCTCAGTCAGCCAGTACAAAAGGTGTCTAACCAACAAATACATAATCCGCAGCGCTCTCTGGCAGCAATGCAGATGATTCTCCTATTCAGAGAAATCCTTTTTTTTCAATTAAACCCTGGTTTCACCGACTATCCAGAACACGCAGCAGTTCATTCACCCTTCAGGGAACCAGGGTTACAAATATAACAGCATGTATCATGTAATAAGAATAAGAATAAGAATTTAGCATTAGAGTCTGATAATCTTTGTCAGAAGAAGATTTATTTTTACATTGAAACCTGCAGTGTAATCATTCATCCTGACTTTATGAGATCTATTAAGCCTAAGTTTATACATTTTAACTATTCATTGTTCTCTATCTAACCTCTTCTCAAACACTTGTTACAGTCCTAACAATCAAAAAATGTTGGCATTTCACCAGAAAAAACACTGACAAGTTTACAGGATGAAAATAAAAAGGACTTGGAAACTCAAAAAACCAAGCTTGAAATAATTGAGAAAGTGTATACTACCATCTACAAGAGCCTTTTTACTTTCATATTGTACAAATGCAGATTTCTTTCATACAAACTAACAGAAATCATCATGGTTTTCTGAGCTCACTTGTTCAACAAAGTAATGAAATTATCATTACGACAAAAATCAAAATATGTGACATTGTGGCAGCAAGTTTCCTGAAATAAATGTGAATTACTATATCTATAAAGCTCAATCTCTATTTGTCTGTTAGTGGTTTATCCATCCCTTTGTTTTTCAAGCCTCACACTTGACATTTGACACAGAGTTCAAACTTCTCCCTTTGCACAGCCAAGTTCATTAAACTCCAAAAAAAGGACACTTGCTATTTTTAAAATTTAAAATTGAATAGTGACGTCACATAGAACAAAAAAACGCCATGCTGACGTATTTTGTCGACACACACAAATTCTATATTCAATCATTTTAAAGATAATAAAGTGTGGTGATATACAATCTATTACTGTGTGCACATTACAACAGCTGGCTTGTGAGTTATTTTCAGGACCATCTGTGTGATTTGACCACAGGAGCCAGCAGTTGTTAATTGTGAGCAAATGAAAATGTAAACATTAATAAGAAATTATACATGACAAAAACAGGGCATTGCACACTTCAGTGAAGTAAGAGTAATAAAGTTGGGTGATACATCCACCCAGTATATATATATTTTTTTTCCCCATCCCACTCGAATACCACTGGCGCGTGCATCACTCTTTGAGAGCACTAACAATACTTATGTACTAACTGAAGCTTGTACAAAGCATAATTGTGGGAGGGAAGTATTATACCAAACCCCTGTCCACAGCCAGCCAACATTTGCTCGTATATGGATACAAGCGGGTCCCCCCGGGGATGTTGTTTTCATAAACCCAGCACCTCCTCACAACCACTTCTATCTCATTTAAAGTGTCCCAACAGGGAGGCTCAACAACCTCACTTGATGGCAGCTGGGAGCCCTGAAGCATCTCCGAGCGCCAAGGGACAGTACATGAAGCATCCATCCAAACACATGGCCAGTGTAATATTTCTGTCTTTGTACCACTTCACTTTTTGACACCGAGCAACATAGTTAGTCGGTTAGAAGATCAAAGTAAACTTGGTGACTGTGTGCAAACAACTTTGACCATAAAACTGAGTGACTTTTTGAATGTGTGTATGTAATAGTGTACTGTACATTTCCAATTTTGAACAGATCCATTTTCATCCTGCTACATTATTTCTCTGTCAAAGTCTAACTTTCCAAGTGATTCTGAATTACCAGAGAAACAATGATGGGGTCTGCATTTCAGCTTCTAATTTCAGAGAACATCTCAGGACATCCACTAAGAAATTAAGCCAAGATAAATGATGAGTACAAATTGCTCTGTCTGTTGCAGGTGATCAGGTCCGGTTTCAAATTGCCAACTCTCTTTTGGGGGTATTCATGACAAACTGTTTTTTGTTCAGTTTGCCAGTTAACGTTCACTGACCCCACAGCATAGACTTCACTGACCTGTCTTGCATTATATCAAATCTATTTCAAAGCAACTCCTTCATCTGCAGTTAACCCCATTAATGAGGGCAATAATAAAAAATGACAGATAAACAGTTTAATAGGTATAAATTCAAACAATGCAAGGGAGTACAGAGACAGACTTATTCAGTCTCCTCACAAACGCAAACCACATTCAGTCTTTACAGCAATTCACACAGCCAAGCATTACATTAGTCTGAGATCTGAGATTCAGCAGATGAAAAAATCCAGTATTTTTGTTACGATAGCTTCCAGAGAAGTACCTTCTACAACCATCTCATCCCAGAGGAAAATATCATAGTTTCTGCTCAGCGCCTAACATTATACAATCATTGTTTCAGTTTTATCTGTTATAGGCCGTTCAGTTTGTTGTGCTTCAGAAGTTGTATAACTGTTTTCCATTAATTTGAACATTTACTTTGGACTGAGAAAGTAAGCTGTGAAAATAAAAAAGAATACATTTGTTATAACCCATTTTTTTGTAATTTTATATAAATGAGGGTGGTGCCTCACAGTTCCTGGTCTTCTGCATTCTCCTACAAACCAAAGACATGTTTCAGGTAAGCTGCTGGTTGTAAATAACCTACGATGTGTGCAGTGTGTCAGTGAACGCTTGTAGGTGTATGGTTATAATGGGTTCACATCTGGCTTGGGGTGTAACCTGCCTCGCAGCCCATGTTTCTGGGATAGACTCTCAACCACCATGACTGTGCATTGGACAGTTACTGATAATGGATGGATGGACAAACAAATGGATTTATACAAATGTAGTAACGGTCATTCTTATAAAAGTCGATGCAAATACCATAAAAAGGAACTGAAAAGAGCTAAAGAGCCTACAGGTCTGGAACATTTTTTCAACCCTGTCACTCTGAGTCTTCTGTCACCCTGAACAGCAAAAGACAGATGCACCTCACATTTATTTAACATGTCAGAGGAAATCTGTCATTCTTAAACTGTACATGACAGTTAAGAGGAGAGCTGGACAGCGGCAAAGCCCAGTCGTGACCATTACTACTCTCCGCTTTAGTGTACAGGCGACTGTCACCTCAGTCCACAGGACACCTCGGATCTGGAACCACCAATAAATACGCTTCAGTCCATTCGGCAGACAGGGGACTCGGCAGCTTTCCTCGTATTTTCAACAGACTGCGAATCGCGACCAAGCGCATTTATTACATCGACATGAATAAAGATGTGAAACACGATTAATAAGGCCGAGTTGCGGCGGCGACCTCCTGCCTTCTCACCCCCCAGCCCACAAACGAGAGAAACACATGACGGCGGTGCAGCGTGAAAGACACGCAGGGACACGCAGGGACACACAGGGCAGAGGAGGGACAGCGTGTGGATGCTCACCGTCGCAGTTCACTATGATGATGGCCAGTGTGTAGTCCTTGCCCAGCATGGTGAGGCACTCCTGCCCGTTTCAGGCTGGCCGCATGGCGCTGTCGGTGACAATGACAGCTGCGCTGCCCTGCTGCCGTGGAGACCCAAGCCGGGTCCCGCCCGTCTGCGGCTCTCTGTGCAG
Organism: Arapaima gigas; assembly: GCA_900497675.1. NCBI lineage: Eukaryota > Metazoa > Chordata > Actinopteri > Osteoglossiformes > Osteoglossidae > Arapaima > Arapaima gigas. The sequence goes on from UFQX01000247.1 coordinate 184,747, forward strand.
CTCCCCTTGGCTGTGAGGGATTTCGATTCTCCCACCCATCTACGGTTACTGACGCCTGCGACGCCGCCGTCTGGCATCATCCCGACCGTAATTCCGGACTGTCACCGCCCTTTCCGTACCTACTCACTCCTCCACCGGTCCCGCACCGTGTGCGTTAAAGATCATTTTTACTGTTACATACAGGCTGCTGAAACTCGGCTCCTCTGTGTACCATATACAGTACTGTGCAAAAGTCTTAGGCACCTGTGGGAAAAATGCTATAAAGCGAGGATGGTTCCAAAAATAATGCCACGAATACTTATTAATCAATAAACCTTCTAAAAAGTGCAGTAGACAAAAAAAACCTCCATCAGATCAATATTTGGCGGGACCACCCTTTGCCTTTAAAACAGCATCAATTCTCTTATGCAAACTTGCATGCAGTTTAAGGTAGAGGTTGGTAGGTTCTTCCAAACTGGTCACAGTTGTTCTGCACACTTTGACTGTCTCTGCATGTCCTCCCAGACTGACTTGATCGTGTTGAGACCAGGGCTCTGTGGAGACCAGACCATCTGTTGCAGGATTCCTTCTTTTTGCTCAACATAGTTGTGTATGACTGAGATTGGGTGTTTGAGGTCATTCTCAGGCTGCACAATGAATTTGGGACCAACCAGAAACCTCCCTGATGGTAGATAAGAATCTACCTGTACTTCTCAACAGACACTGAAGTTGCATGCCTAAGACTTTTGCACAGTACTGTATATTTACATATGTATATATACATATGCATATAAATATACATATATGGATATACATATAGGTAAGAGGTCATACAGATAAGTGCTGTTTGATTGGAGAGTAAAATAATACCGTAGATGCACATTTGGCAAGGTGTATTTCAGTGTGAAGGTTATTTGAGATGAGCTAATAGGATTGAATTGATTTTGTGGTGGATGGTGTTGGTCTCCTGAGAGATTTGGAGTGTGGATCAGTGTTAGTCAGTGGAAATGACTGCGCCTGGACCAGCTGGGCCTCGGAGGATGAGGAGAAGCCACTGAAAAGTGAGCCCTACTTTGTCTTCGGGGAAAACAGCCAAACTACCTTTCCTCACTCTTCTGAGTGAACGATGCTTACTGATGTTCAAATAGGTATCTCACATATTTCACAGGAAAATCTTTTAAAACCTGCCAATTTTCCCACCCCCAAACTCCCACTATACAGAAAGAACTGTGGAATTTTTTGGTGTGTAAAGGGGTAGAATGGCAAGGGTTGCATTTTGGTGTTTGTAGGCTGTAGGTACTTTCAGTCTGTAAAGTCCAAAAAGAGGGGGAAATGGCAAGTGAATTACATTGACTGGCAGGCAGTTTAGATTATTGTAAAGCTAAACCTCATGACTAATAGAATAAGTGAAGTGACCATCACTTCAGTACTTCTAGATTCTGTGCTCATCTATGGGCTAAGATCACGATAGGTTTGGCTCTTCTGTTACTCCTAATGTTGACTTTGAGGAGATTGTTAAAGACTACATTATCAAAGCCAAGCTGACGAAAGTAACTTTATCAGGAAATGCTTAGAAATTTACAAATTATGTTTTTTAAATCTATTTTGTTGCCTTGGATTTGTCTCACATTTTTTAAAAAAAAAATTTCCTTCCTTCATAAGCCCTAAAATGTCATAGTCCCCAGGCGCTGTCGCCAATATGCCAAATGGGAAATCCTGCTTTCTGCATGAGTTTGGTCTCCACACCCATTGTAGTGTTGGCTCATGTCTTATTGACACCAGTGGTTCTAAAGCCCTACAAGTTCTATAGTAGTTGTTTGTCAGGGAATCTGAACGACACAAAAGAAAAGTTGTGGAAGCTGATTTACCTGAAGGGAAAATCCCGTTAAACACCTGCTTCACTTCGCCGAAATCATATGCAAAAGGACTGTATGATCACAGTGATGTTGGATGGATGACCATATTTGATTATTTACAGTTCCTATTTCGGGATTAAGACCAGTGCATTACATGTGTTTGGGAGAGCAACCAAACAAACCGATTCGAACCCCGTGCTGCGATGTGATGTATGGAAACCGCTCGCTTGGAGACGCTCATGAGCGGCCGGGCCTTGCGCGCACCTCGCGCGCGCCTCTTCTTTCCTGTAGACCAGAGGAGTCGATCGCAGAGCGATTGTGAAGAAATATGGCGAACGACAAGGTGAGAGCGACTCTTGTTCGTAGTTTCTTTAAACAACTGCAGTTTTTAGGGAGATGGTTTCCCAGTTCTTCGTATTATTTACATATATTCATAAATGTATACATATGACCTCTCTGCTAGCGGGCCAGCAAACCGTTTATGTACAGTAGCAGCTGCGGTTTGAAGCCTAACGGAACGTTTTTTTTTCCCCTTTTTTAAAAATAGGTTTAATAGCATAAGAACGTTTTGAGTCAGAAGTTCCAATTTTGTCTTCAATCTCCAATCGCCACTCGCTGTCTCCTGAGCTGGTTATTCTGTTTATCAGTTGGTGCTGTTTCGGGTTAACTTGGATGTGTGAAATAGCCGGTGTTGTTTATAGTGCTGCGAGCTTTCGCTGTTCTCTTTACATCCACCATAACGATACTGGTCTCGTTTTTGTTGTATACTCGTAATTTTTATCCGCTTTATTACTTTTATTATTTCTATATGAAAAGACGTTCTGGTTAAAAGACGCCGCTATTTGAAATAGCTAGTTGTGGTACAGACAACATTTTAAGCCACCTTGGAGTAAGGGTCAGCTAAATAAAGGCTAATGTTAATAATAATAATAATAATAATAAAACTATCTGACCTGGATTCTTGTGACATTTAAGATTCAGTTTCACCAGGTTCCATTCTAGATGTTGTGTTTGTCTGAATAAAAAGTGTATTTGCTGTCACTCATTGTGTCAACCACAACGTGGACAGTAACTTGACACCATACTGTAGCTCAGCTCACACACAACTCTTACGTTTTCCATGCGGTTTTCCACTCTATGTATCAGGACCCTCTGAATAAGCTGAAGGATCTTGCACACCTGAAGGACCAGCTGGAGGACATCCAGAAACGGGTGGAGAATGAAGTGCAGGCTGGAATCCCACCGGTTTGTCCCTTATTTTGTCACACAAGTCTGTTCAGAATGGAGCTGTGTGGGCCTTACAGCTAAACATTTACAAAATTAATTATGTTTGTCAGCAAGTACTTTATAAAATTAGGATGTTTGAAATATAAAACACATAGTAATAGTTTGCACAGTAATAGGTTGGTACAGAACACAGGCAGGTATCCTGAATATTGCTTGTTTAAATCCCCGAAGAGCCCTGCACTTAACTGGAACTGCTCTACTACAGTATTCATTTGTATAAATAGGTAAATTCTGTATATGACACAGTTGTTTTGTATATCATAGTGTGAATAAGTTCTAAGACTGGCCACTGGTGAGGCACCATTGCAGTTGCAAGCCATCAGCATCAGGCAGCAAGCAGTCTTAGAATTTGACCGCATAACATATTAGCATTTTTTGAAGCTGAAAAAGTTGCAATAATAATAGTACATTGTTTACTGTAATTCTTCCCAGGGCGGCAGTCTGCTGGCATCGCCTTTCCTGAAGGGTTTCCTTGGAGGGTACATTGTGGCCAAACTCCGTTCCTCTGCGCTCCTGGGGGTCATACTGGGCACTTGTACTGGAATTTATGCTGCACAAAACTTTGATGTGCCTAATATTGAGACAACTGTGAGAGAATACATTCAATCCATTAAAAAAGGAACCAAATGAAAAGACATAGGACTTTTCTCACTTGTCCAAGTATGAAAAACTATGCCTTTTTCCTCAAATGCTGCGGAAAATCTTGAAACTGGAAAATACTTTTTTTCTTTCTAAGTTTATCATGCATTTTAATTTCAGTTATGTGCAATATTTTCTCTTAGCAAACATTTAAGTTTTTGTTTAGACTGCTATTGCATTTATATTAAAAAAAATTAAGGTATAAATGCACGTCATCTTGGGGGGAAATTGAATGTATTTGATTTACATTCTGTAATTTCCTCTAACTTTAAAATAATTCAGAGGATGTCAGAGATATATATAAAAGCGTTTTTTAAATTAATTTTATTTTGGCAACAAAAGAAACGGGTAACCTGCTTTGGGAATACATGTGTTGGTATCCTTGGTATTTCTTCCATGTCCCTGCTTCGCCTCTCTGGTCTGGGGCAGAGGATGTTAACCCCACTGTGGGCTGGCACCTGAGCGAGTCATAACAGCTGCTGCCTGGAACTTCTCCCACTATCTCCCACTTGGTCTGCACAACCAGCTCCTGCATTTTTATTTTTATTTTTTTTTGCAGAGTTACCATCTACTGTAACCTAGGTTTTTTTGCTGCTTTTGTGGGACAAAGCAACCAACTCCATGGCAGTCAATGGTTCTGAAGAAAAGAACCAGCTTCCCAGAATTGCTTTTCATTTTTCTGCTTTATACAGATAAATATCAATGGGCACTTAACTTACCACACTATGATGTAGAACACTATGATGTGTCGGATACAGAGCAGAAAAAAACGAGTAAAATTAATCATTATAAATGCCTCTTCTGTTCGGATTGATCATGTTAACAAATCCATGTGAGCTGTTCACTCATCATCAAGAATAAGGCCAAGAACCCTGGGAATTCACATTCTTACCTTATTAAGGATAAACAAAAAATAAAAACACTTCAGGGTTTTCCAGCTCTCCAGTGTAATGTAAATTGTTAGTTTTAAATGATTTGTTTAATGAAAAATGCATTGTTTTTAGTCTTGATACTTCTCTCTGTATTTAGTGCTTACAGCAGTTCCTGACCATTTTTCTGGTATTTTTGTTTGTTGCCTTTTAAACCAAATATACTCTTGCTCGGTTGTACTGTATATTTAAACTTTGGAAAATGCATGTGCCTTTATAAAGAGTTCAATTAAAGCATTTTATTAATGCTTTCTCTTTGCATTTGTAAGCTAATGGAGCTAAACAAACTTCTGTATTAAGGAATTTATGAATCAATGGTAAAAAATAATGATATTGACAGTTTATTGATATTATGTGCCCAGTTATACAATACTCTTGTTGTCTTGTTGACAACATGGTAAAAAATATAAAAACAGTGCTTTGTAAGAATCAACATATTTTATTTGTTAGCAGTTCCAACACAGTTCAATATCATTGGTACATACCTCTGAAATCTCTCCCTCACATTCGAACTTTTGATTCATACATTAAGCATTCTGTTTTAATGAATATAATGTTATTAAATTTATTTTAAAAATCCTTGAAATAATCAGAATATATGTGCTGAGAAAAGATGTTAGAATTCTATGCTATGCACTATATCCATCTACTGTAAAAAAAAAACAAAACAAAAAACTATAGTTTGTTAAAAACAAGCTTGAAGCGCTGATCTGAACTGGTTAATATTTGCTCCAGGATAAAAGATTCCTTAGCTGAGGATGGCAGGTTTCCTCCATCTTTCTGCTGCAGTTTTTATTCATCTGAAAAAAGGGTGCAGGATGGTGGCAGTGAAATTCACACTTGCTTTCATATCTCAGACAGTTTATATGATGTTTAATATGGATCACTAAAACTCTCACCGTTCAGCTCTCCAAAGCTGGATGTGGCCATGTCACTTGCGCCTGGAAAATATGAGAGAATATCAGTCGTATCCTCACAGTGCCAGCTAATCATCTTCAAAGAAAAATAAATTTGATCTCTGTTTACACTGTTCTACGTGTCACTACATAGTAATTGACGTAAACAACACAGGATTATTGATTCGGAGGCTGCCCCACTACCAAAAGACTGTGCCTGCTATTAATACTAATTAAAACGAATCAACAAATGATTAATACAAAATATTAGTGCGTGTGGGATGTGGGCACGAATGGGTACGTTTGTGTGTGTGTGTGTGTGTGTAGCGTGGATTCGGCACCTCGCTTGGGTCCAGGAAATGGGTCCTGTAGAAGAAAACAGACAGTTGAGTGAACACCACACCAACACACTCATCACGAGATTCCTGAGCCCAGTTCCTACACCTCACTGTGATTTCACAGCAGTCATACAGCTGCTGTTGCTCAAAAAATGATGTCAGATGCTGTGCTGCTGTTTGTTTCTCACTGCTACTATTCCACCAGAGTCTTACTATACAACCTGAAATACAGGGTGATTCAAAAATAAATTCATTACTCACTGACTATCATATGAACATGTATTATGGTGAACATTTGTATGATTGAGAAAAAATTGATACTTCACAAAACTGGTTTAGACTACATGTCCATATGATACAAATTCCTGAGTGATACCTTTACAAAGTGTTCGAGTCTTTTTGAATCACCCTGTAAAAGCGAAAAAGAAAGGCGGCTCCAGTAAAAAGCTCATGTCATAAGTGTCATCTTTCATTAGAGCTGCTGCTACCCAGCAGTCAGGTTTACGTTGCATGTTATTGCAGAGAGTTGGACATCATACTTTGCTGTCATCGTTGTCAGTAGTATCCATCATCATCATGGGCATGTTGTTGATGGGAACATGCATCATCTTGGAGCCAGAGGGCCCTAAAACAGAGAGTAAGACAAGTCTCATTTCAGAAATGCTGAACACACTGATGACATATGGCCGGATTACTCAGCATTCCAGTTTATACGTATCAAGCAGATAATAACAGTTATTCAATGTCCAAAATAAAAATTGTGCAACACCACAATGGTGTAGGTGGTTGGAGAAATTCCGAGATGAACCGACTACGAAAGAATAAGTTTCAGAGTCAACAGCATCGCCGTGTCCTAACCGGAGGGCTGGTGAAGGAGCTGCTTCTTGACGGCCTCATTGGTTTGTTTCAGGTCCTCCAGTTGGCTCCTCTGGTTGAGAACGAAGTAGGCAGTGAGGGCCTGGCCAGCGATCAGCAGACAGGCCAGCACAGTGAAGCCCGCCACCATCAAAGCCTTCTTATTAGCTGACCTCCTGCGTTACACAAATAAACTTAAGTTATTTCAGTGTTCACAATTTTTAAATGGGCATAGGCTATGGCAATTATTACTACTACTACTACTACTACTAACAATAATAATAATAATAATAATAATAATACTATATTCACTTTTCCATTTAACTTCCTTTTTACAGATTTTGAATTTGATGGGCCATCTAGAAAAAATAGATAAGTCATACATAAAACTACACTTATACACCGGTATCTAAGCGCAATTGGTTCCTGGAAAACTCGGATATCAGAAATTAGTTTGGATTATTTCTTGTGATGAAAATTATAATTCATTTAAAACTGCACAGTTTAATGATTCTAATTACTAAATAATTATATGCATTATTTGCTTTATATGGTAATAATATGCATTTCTGTGTTTCTATGCAGGTACTTTTTGTTTAGTTTAGTTCCTTATTATAAGTACAGTAGTAATAGCAATTGCATTTATTAGTCAAATTTGTTTAAAAATGGAGAAACAAAATCAAAAAAATAAAATGTACCTATTATAATGGGCTATTACTGTAATAAACCATTACCGGGGGCCTTACCATGTCACGCCCTCTGGTCCTGACCACGCCCCTCACGATTGCTAGTTCTGTGCACCTGTTCCTCATTTCTTTGTTTGTATATATACACCTGTGACCCCCAGTGATCCTTGTGAAGTATTGCCATATTCTCTATGTGTGTACCGAGCGGTACTTCTGACTGCTATCCTGGTTTTGACCATGCCTGTTTTGTGACTACAACTTTGGAACTTTCCCTGACATTAAACGTTCATCACTTTGCGCCTGCGCGCGTCTGCATTCTGACTACAGCGTTACATACCAACTGAGCGGAAGTGAAAGAACTGGCAGAAGCCCCATCTGCGTTTGAACACGGGCCACAGGAGGCAAAGACTGAGGTTCTGACTGTTGCTATGCAGCTTTGCACTCCTACTTCTTTCCTTCATTTCTCTGATCTCCATTGGTTTTGCTCCTTGAGCCGGGACTTTCAATGCAAATACTTTTTTTTTCCATTGGAGAAAATAACTTTATTAATCATTAAATAAAATATCCTCAATAAAATAACTTCATTAATCCATAAATAATGTTAAACATTGGTAATGCTGTGTCTCAAGAAAGATCCATCCAACCGCCTCCACTGTTAGTTCCTTAAAGTCGCCCTTGTCGGGTCCAAAGGCGCGGAGTTCTGGTCCAGCCCTGTTGGTGCCTTATTCCCCGCTTTTTCTATCTAATTCACCGTACTGTATGAATGAATCTTTCATTTAAAGTACTAATATTATTTCATTACATCTCAATTACACATCACATTAGGTTATAAGTATTTTACTGGTACTTCATAGTTCCGTGTACAGAGCTGAATTTTTTTAAAATTCCGCTCAAATTACACTTTGGATTTTCCAGACTTTCACTATATACGGACACTCTCTGCCCCCGTTTAGTCCGGAAAATTGAAGATTGATAATAATAATAATAATAATAATAATAATAATAATAATAATAATCCACATTTAATGTATGGTATTGACACGAGTGTCTCAAAACACAGATGAGTTTATTGCGAAGTTCGCCTCTCAGTCCGTCTTTGATCGATAGGCGCGTGCTGACTGCAGGGTCGCGTGCGGCGTGTGACAAACGGTGTGGATGTCACCGTTTTACCGCGCTCCGCTGTGCTCACCCGTCCCCACTCCGCATGTTGACCACAGTGTCCTCTGAAGCTCTCAGGAGCGGCTGGTGCTGCACTTCGGTCATCCTCGTTGCCCGTGTGTCTCTCCTTCTGCCGGCTTTCGCTCGCAGTCCCAGTCCACGCGTCTGCCCGCGGAGTTATGAAACGTGCGCGTGAGAGGCGCTTGTACTTAGAGAGAAAGCAGAAGAGTTTCAGTTCGGTGCTTTGGTTGCGCTCACGAGGGGGCGGCTGCCGAGGTCGCGCCGGAGCTTTTTACTGACTGGCTGCGGAGTTGAGCATCACCTGTTGACAGGGGCAGACTGTCCGCAAAGTCAGGGGCGCACAGTGGACCAAGAGCCCTTGGTGCCCCACCGCCTGCCTTTAACACCACTGTTCATCACCGCTCCCTCGCACGCACAAGGATCTTAGCTCGAATCCCACTGTTGCGGTACTGTCCTTGAACAAGGACTCGATAACACAGAATAAAGTGTAAAGTTGAATATCTCACACTGCATGTGGTCTATGGGAAAAGAATTAGACAAATAAAATGTGTTATTGTTGTTTTTACTAATGACACCAATAATATCAGTAATAATAGCAATAACAACAACTACTGTTAGAATAATACAAGCATAAATGAACGTGTAGGTTAAACCACGGTCATGTATAACTGCGTTTTCTGTGAAATGTCCCTTCCAGTTCCCAAAGTCAAATGGCATTACTATAATACACTGATTTAAAAAATAGAATTTATGAACAAAACAAAAGAAAAACAGACACGCAGCCAAGACATTTGCATCTGAAATGAATTTCGTGAAACCATATGGGAGTTGAACACCCAACACCAGTGTTGCACATGCAGTGAAATTCCCCTGACAGTGAACTGAAACTGAGCCATAACTGTGTGAACACGTTTTTGCAAACAAAGGTCGCTGCAAAAATTGTCGAAGTGAATGTAAAATATCGTAAAGCTGAATCGTGCGGCAAATTATGCAATTACTATGACATGTAGTGATGGTGTTCCTGGTGTTTTTCAATTGATTTGTTTGCAAACATTTTTGGGTACTGAAAGGAAGAAAACCGGAAGTTGAGCACTTCCTTATTTCTTATATAGGATTTAGCTTTTTCTAAGTTCTCCACGTTGGTGTCTAGTGGTTGTCGTTTGCAGAGGACCAGAAGAACCCGTCTGGGCCACTAGTTTGGATAATTTCAGATTTCAGGACATTCAGAAGGATCGGTGGGAATCAAGCTGGAGGTCACTGATTTATATTGTTGGTTTCTTAGCATCCTGTGTCCTGAGTGTCTCCTGCTCGCCTAGAGCCCTGTGCTGCCGGGATAGACTCTGGACCACCGCAACAAACACTTACTGAGAGCCAGTTAATGAAAAACTCTTACATCAGATGGAAACAAGGAAATGTCTTTTTGTTTTGGTGTGGTGTGATTTTTATACTACTTCCTCATCGAATCTCGTATGTGATGAGCACCTGCAAAAGTGCAGTTTTAAACTCAACAGGCTACAGTGATAGAACTAGTTTTTGGTAAACTGGTTTAAAAGATGTCAGTGATATTTATGAATTTCTCCGAGGGTTTCAGGTTCAGGTCCTGGGTAGAGTCCAGCTGTTGCCTGTGCAGTTTAAGCAAAAAGATGCAGTACGTTTATACAGTATATGGAATCTACATAAATTAGCTTATATTAATATAAATGACTTTATTACTTGTGTGAATCTGATAGGGAATTTACTTAACTAACAGAAATTTCATGTCCATAGTTTTAAACATTTAGTACTTTCAACTACCAGATCCTACCTTCTGCTCAGAATCAAAGGATCAGCACTGAAATGGTTTCAATTTTATCTATTAGGTAGCTCCTACCAGGTTGTTTAGCATGACTGCTCTTCTCCTCAGATTCTCTCAGCTGGTTTTGGACCCCTTGCTCTTCAGCATCTACATCACTTCCCTTGGCTCTATTATTGCATCACATGGGTTCTTCTGTCACTGTCGGGCTGAAGATATGAAGCTCTTCTCTCACCCTCAGTCACTACAGATCTATCCTTTCATAGCTTATTATATGGATATCTCCGCTTGGACGACTCAACCACTATTTACAACATGGTCTCTCCGAGATTGTGATTCCTCATCTCCCAGCAGGTCCAGCCAGCAATCAGAAACCTTCTGCTGAAACGGAAAGTTCACTCACTTTATCCACTTCAGCCTTAAAGTAACAAGCAACTCGAGTCTCTAATTTTCCCAGCACAGCGGATCTATATTGTGAACCTACAGATACCTCCTTTTTAACATCTCTAGGATTTCTCCATAAGGTCCAGGACATGCCAAACTCCCTCCTGTCTGGTCTTCCATCTGCCATCACCAAGCCTTTCTAGTTAAAGTTCAAAATTCTGGTACTAAAGTGGTCTGCTCCCCATTACCTACAAGGCTTGATCACTCACTACACCTCAGCAAGACCACTTTGCAGAATCAGTTTCAACATTTACAATGAGTTGAGACTCATCTTTTTTTGGATCCAATTCTTTCTCGATGTGCTGACATCTCCGTAAACTTGCATTGCATCATCTTCCATAATCACCTATGTATTTCCTATAAGTTCCACAGCATACAAAACTTCACTATGAAATGCACTTTTATTTATTGTGAATTTTACATTGTTTTGGAGAAAAGCGTGTGACAAATTAATAAATGTGAATAAAATCTGAATTTAAATCCTTGCATAAACTATAGACCATACGTTAAATTAAACAAATTGAAGAAAAATGAACAGGTAGTAAAATCTCTCTATATGTATTAATTGCTAAGTATAATTTAGTATAATTTCTGCAGTTAAAATACAGAGGCAAAAAGAGGTATGGTAATTAAACAAATTTTGAAACACCATTTCTTTCAAATGCAATAAAAATGTAATTATTGACTCCATCTGAATCCCGTCAGTGACAAAAATGAGCTCCTTTAACATATAGATGTCCACATTAAATTCCACAACACGAGTAATAAGAGCAATGCTTTAATGCGTTAATAAATAGAAGCCGAAGAACTGTATTTTTGATTTTCTTTGCACCAAGTAACGCAAGTTAAAATGCTTGGATAGATATAGATGACGGCCACAGTGACTGCCCTTTTGGAGGGCACTGCCTGATGAAAGACAATGGTTCTTTTATCACTGGTGCTACTGAAGAAGCAGTGATACAAAAACGAAATGTCATAAGACAACCACTTCCTGTCCAAAATAAAAGACCCTGTTAACAATGTTAAAAAAAAAAATTTAAAAAAAATACGTCAACTGGAGGCATACTTGGCAAAATGCTTAAACACAAAGGTCTGCAGCAAGTGATAAAGAACTGCTCAAAGTATCAGTTCTGTAAAAGTCATTTGGGGAACTCCAGCATTTTGAATCAAAGTTCCAGACCTCCGTATCGCTTAGTCAGATAAAAGCTGTATCTGTTATTTTTACATTTCATTGAGAAGGGCAACAGTTTTTAAACCCTCATCTGTGTTTGAGGATATTGGCAAAGAACTTTCACATTTAAATTTAGCACGATTATTTATAAAGCTATGACACGCTTCATCAGTTCTGGGGCTTCAAAAGAGAATAATCAACACAAAAACCAGCAGAATGAAGGCTCCCTAAAAAGATAACTTCTCAAGGAAAGAACTCCATCTTCAATTTTTCATTAAAAACCTTTTAAAATAAGTGTTTGCTGAACAAAGACTAATTTTAGTGTACAAGCTGCAAACAAAGGGCAGGTCAGTTATAAATTTCCCTGGACATTCCCTTGACAGAGACCAAATCTAGTAATATCAACAAAAACATTGTTAAGAAAAAAAAGGGCATATCAATGCGGTTCATACTATAATCTTACTGAGACATTATCTAATGTAACCACACTTCTCGGAAAACTGCTCAAATTCCGCCGCAAGCCAAACACCAGTTTTTGAAGGATCATAAATTAAGACCCAGCATCGGATAGATGGGCAGCTTTTAGCTCAAAACTTAATTTGTTTAAGTACTACTCACTGAAAACATGTCGCACATATACAGTATGCCAGACCTCGCAACCTATAACCACAGGTTTGAACTAGAGTCATCTGTGAAAGAGCATAAACAAAATCAGTGGTGGAACAACTTCTCAGGATCTCAAGGCACCAAGGTGAAAAAACCCGTACTGACTGCTAAAATCCACCATCTGGATATTACAAAGGTGTATGAGATCAAACAATAAATAAAACACTTTATTCTCCATTACAAGAATTTGTGCTATTGTACATCAGTTATATAAAAAGTACTTAGTTTATTTGGTCCAACCAGCTATATATCAGACAAAATGCTGTCCGAATCCCATATCACAGTGTTATTTATTATAGTAAATAAACAGCATTATCAGTGCATCGGAAGAGTCCTTCACTGCAAATGAGATTTACAGCAAAAAAATCTTACTGTTCAACAAACAACTGATAAATCAGTCGCATATAAATGCTTTATTAGGTACACCTGCTCATTATTTCATACAGTTTGCTTTACTATCAATAGGGCGAGCAGACAGGGTTGACAGGATAAATTACCTTTGGACTAAGCATTAGAATGAAGTAAGACACATAAATTAAGCAAAGTTTAAATGTGTTATTACTACAGGTGCCCAGATGTGATGGATCCAGCAGCTCACAGAAAAAACAGATCAAATTTTTCATTCACAACAGTGCCTACAGTTCAAAGAGAATGTTAGAATAAACAGAAAATCCCATTTTTGTGTCTGCAGTTTAGAGAAAATGTTCCCATAAACAAAAAAATCCCCCTTTTACTGAGAGAGATAATGGCCTCAAGTGGTTACAGTACAGAAAGGTTACAAGTGGAAAAGTAAGATCTCAGTACAACTGTAGTGTGCGGAAAGTTATGTGTGAACACACATCTTGTGAATACATGAACCAGATGGGCTACGGCTGGAGAAGATCATGCTGGCTTCGTGTTTTTTTGAGCTCAGAACAAGAAGACAAGGTTCAAGTGGACAGGCAGTCACCAAAATTGGATAACAGAAGAGCAGAAGAACATTGCCTGGTCTGTCAAGGGCCAGTTACTGTATGTGATGTTGGTGGTATGAATGTGGTGCTAAAAAAGAAACAATGTGAAGCTGCCAAGCTGGCCTGGACCAAGAACCTGCAGAACCTGTGGAATATGTCCAGCACCTTGTTCCTGAATTCATGTTGTTCTAGAGGCTGAAGAGGTTTCCACACAGTACTAGCAAAGAGTATCTAACAGAGTGGATGTGAAAATATATTCTTATATTTCCAAAATCTGCGATGGACTGGCAACCCATCCAGGGGCCGTTTCATAGCTAAGTGTCTTCAGCTTCCAGGATAGGCTCCCACCTGCCGTGACTCTCCTCAGGATAAGCGTTTACTGATGGATGGATGGATTTGTTCAGTATGCATTTCATTTTCAACAGGATATTGAAAATACAGAATTCAAAGGGTATCAAGACATAAAGATCTTTTTCTTGTTGTTATTCTAATATCCTAATATTTCAGGTGTCTCAGTATCTCAAGCATCACACACTAAGCCGGGAGCAAGTAACTGATTAAAATTCCCACCACATCCACACGTATGCTGGTCCACAGACATCGAAATAGGAATTTGACACAAATACAAATGTCATCTATGGACAGCTCCTCTGGTACAGTTTGACATCCTCTTCTAAAGCATGGGCCTCATTGACGTTGTGACTTCCACAAAACCCTGAACGCGTTAAAGTGCAATTTGCTCATAAGCAGCTGTTTCTGCTCAGACTGAACACAATACAATATAACTGCGCTGTAACATCGCTGACAGGTCAGATCACTGGAACACTGTGAGAGTTTAAAGAAGTACTTTAGTGTGAATGAGTACCCACCTGTCAAGCTAGCTCATGTATATGACCTTAGTGAGGGTATATGCTGTGGTGTCATTTTTCTATTGTGTACTATATTCGACACATACTCAAGCTCCCAGGAGAAATATGGTTTTGAGTGGTAAATTACTGAGATATGCTTGATCTCTGAAAAAGCTTCTCTCACTTGTGCTTTCAGCAAAATACCTGTGTTCTCTACGGTACTGGAAAAATTTATACTGAAAGTTCAGTACATATGCTCTCTTTATAATCGAGAATGACTGACTGATGGAGCTGCATGCGACACGCTCTCAAAATTCTCTAATCGCACTCAGGAGAGCGAAAGGGCCCATTAGGAGCTTTTTGATGGAAAAGCAGTAAGTCACATTTGCACACTTCTCTGGTTACACAGAGTAGCAGCTGAGTCGTGACTATTACATCTGCAAGGCAGGCTCTCAGTGTGTGTGTGTGTGTGTGTGTGTGTGTGTGTGTGTGTGTGTGTGTGTGTGTATTTGCATACGTGATGCTTATCTGCTGTCCCCTTCCCAACCTGAGTAGCCATTAGACTGATGCCCCAGAATTGGAACCTCAGACCCGCATCCTGAGAGGCCAGAACAGCAGCATAGGAGGGGTTCTCTTCCATCCTGTCACGTGGCAGATGGTCTCCCTGACAGCCAAATCCAAAAATGAACGTCTAGCCTTTTATTTATTGTAGTCACACGTGTAATAATCATTCAACACTCCCTAAACGTGAATTGTGCCACACCACGCTTTGCCATGATTCTGTGGTCAGCTGGTTCAGACAGCATTATGATGAGTCTAAAAAATACAATATACACTGAAGATGACAGCCAAGAGGGTCACCTTCTGGCCTTTACATAGTGAGACTAAGGGCGCTGTGGTTATTACAAAAAGTCTAGTAGGAAAAAGGATATGATATGTAATATTATCAACGATAATAAAATTAAATATTTTATATTATTTAAATGAAAGCCCTCAAAATATTAAGAAGTAAATACTTTTTGTATGGACACATCACAGTATATTCCTTTTAACTGCTCTCTGTGTTGATTTCTGTAAAAAAAGGGTCATTTTCCCCCAGAAGGTAGATTTACAAGAAAACTGATCTAAAACGACTATAAAAAAGAACTGAAGGGGAAGGAGAACTGAAAATTACAAAGGAAATTTGTGTCACTGGTACCTGATGTAGTACATACATGAGTACAGGCATCTCAGATTACCCAGTCTCTCCAAGACCTCCGCTGCCGTATGCTGGGCAAGATAACGGATGGAGGGATGGAGGGAAAGTTGCCATGGAGGGAATGTGATGGTGAAGTTAAGTAGGAGACATCCCCAAAACTGATGCTGTTATGCGCTTTTCTAGCTGCTACTATTTGATATTTGTGCCAATTCTTCTTCTTTGACACAAACAATTTTGTCACCGTCACCCTTCCTATCGGTCAACATCTTTGGTACGCGGTATCTCGTCTACCTTAGTTAAGTAGATTTATATTTTATATGCTTTCTTAAATGTTAAACCTAAACCACATTCAGTATATTAGTAGGCAGCCAGCTGAAACCACATAGGGGCCCCAGCTGTAATACACTCCACTATAAAAGGCAGACAGTGACCATGTTTTGATGTAAGACAAATGGGACACATACATTTCTAGATTCACAGAGGAATGTAAACTGAAAGTTTCATTTTATATTTTAAATGTTCTTTTATGATAGTGTTTTTGAAAACTGCACCAGTACACATTTTTACAGAACAGTACTGTAGGTGCTTTCTGCAGCACAGATGCCTTGAAGAAATGGAAGAAGAAATGTTTTGCGTTGCTTCCTACAACTTAAACATTCGATTCCCTGAACTAGTTAAGTATCCTAAATATATTTTTTCCACAATAAAAAATTGTATTTTCTTTTAAATATTTCTGGTTTTTGGGAACCAAGTGATGACAACGTTAAATACCAGATCGGGGACTTGAGCAGTACTCAGTCCACTTAAAACTTTCTTCATCCTCAATGTTTCTTATTGCAAAGTAGCCCCACTGTAAGAGAAATACTATACCTGCAGTTAATAAAGAATGAAACTACATTTGGAGCAGCACTATCCAAATAAAAACAATGCGAAATAAGTAAAAAGTCAGTGGTATTTTTTATTTATCAGTTAATATCACAAAATATTAGCTACACAAAAATACAACCATAATTACATTATTGTACAGTCCACTTAATTATTGTTATTACTTTGATTTATTTTAACCATTCTTTATTAATACTCAGTAAAATACAGGCTCTTTGAAAACACAGAATTGGCAGTGTGAAACTCACAGGATCTTTAGGAGGTGGTGGGAAAGAGAAACATCCATACCCTCCTGGGATTTTAAGGTACTTCACCCCAACAACCCAGCAAACATTCCACGTGTAACGCCACTTTTTACATGTATGGGACCAGTTTTCTCAACTTTAGACACTCAGTACTATGGGTGCAATACTGTACATTCACAGATCTTCATAGAAGTTCCTCTGCTTGTCAAAGTATCTCTGGTAACATTCGTTAATTTACGTTTGAAAATTTAATGAGAAAATGAAAAGTTATGTGCACTGCTCAGTTATGGTCAGCTGGGCTACTGTTATGATGAAATCTAGACCACAGTACTTTCTGTCACACAAACTGGAAACCTTTAACAGAACCGAATTGGAGCCACGACGACGACGTTTATTCCTCTTTTGGCCAAGAAACAAAGAAGTGTGCTTTCTGACATTATAATTACAACCGAGCTACTGTAGAACTGAAAATCAATGTTCACAATATGCACAATATGAGCAGATTAATTTGGTAATACATCAAAGAGAAGCTTCATAGCTGCTAACATATTAATTCTAAAATACATATTTCTTTATACACCCCAAAGTCCCCAAAACAGAATTTATCTGACAGCTTTAATTACAAGAAAATTGTTTATCATTTTAAACACCTTTATCCAACATGATTTTCAGATGATCTCAGCTGAGAAGAAATTCTGGGAGCTAAATGAATTTTTCAGACGTCATCACGTCCAGAAAATGAAAAGTGCTCTTTGGGTAGTGAAAACGTCATAATGATAGGTTACAGACAGGATAGGGAAATTTCTAGAGAACTGATTTAATTTGCTGATGCAATACTGGGAAAAATTAGGACAATCCTAATGTCTTTAGCACATCGTCCTTTAATTTACAATTTTAAATTTCATTTTAGCTTTGGGAATAGTTTTAGAAGTCTAAAGAAACATATTTTTTCCTCACATTTATCACACTTCCAGGCTCCAAAACACTACAGACACCACAGCTGCAGCAAACTTTGAATTTCACTTGAAGTATTACCTTTGCATCATAAATTTAACCAAAGAGGCATTTTTTTAACCATTTTTCAAGAAACAATATATTATTGAGATAATCTGCACTTATACTGTAATTTTTTAACATCCAGTTTATATTTGAACTGACACAGTCCTTTAGTTATAAAAAGTCTACAACAGTAACAAGATGAAGATAATTTTGTTATTCACACCCAACAGCATATGCGATGTTAACCTATGAAATATATTGTGCAACCAAACTAATTTTACGTGTTTCTCTTGGGACGCAGAACTGATCAGTGTCAACAGGGTGGGGCCTGTGTGACGTGTTATTGTGATCACAATCATTACATCCACTCTATTGTTACTGATGTAGATCAGCAACAGGCAGAAATTCAATGAAATAACCTTTAACAACTCCAGAATTAATCTCCGCACAAGTTGCAATAGCTTTGATTAAATCTAAGAACAAAGCTGAATAATGTTTGTTTAAAATATGACAAAGCCATCAATTTCGGATAAATTTTTAATGTCCAGTGTGATACGTTATCTCCAGGTCAGCAATAAATACTGTAATGGCACATTATCTTGACTGTACATAATGAAAATCAAAGAAGACAGCCGACCACGTAATGTGTCAGAAAAGGGGCTCGGCATCGTCCAGCCAAATTATTAATCGAATGACCAATTTTACAATGTTCAGTACACGTGACCATGTGTTCTTTGTGCTCAGTAGTCTGCCACTGAAGAACGACGCACAAATCCTGCAGGACAGCAGAAGCAAAGGAAAAACCTCACCGACTGCTTGTCCAACAGCGTCAGTCTCACCTTCTTCTACCCCGCATTATGATTTTTGGCAAAATCTGATTGGACTCTGAGTGATGCTTTATTTTCTAAATGTCAAGTGATAGTCGAGTTTTATAAAGGGGCAGCTTTGCAAATATATTACCACACCTTCCACTAGTAACACAATTCGGACACTTTGCCCCCAAAGGATTAAGGCAACTTCAGTATATAGACCACAGAAGAGTTTGGTTCATCATATACTTTATCTCCAGATCTGAGTTGAAGTGGTCTGTGTCTCCGTGCAGCTTTACCTTTATTTTTGCGTTTTTGTCATCTGTAGGGAATGATGTCTGTGCACTGAGGATTTCTGTGACTATTCATAGCTTTAGATTTGCTCATCATTGGAGTGGAGAGAAAAGGCAGATTTAGCAAATTATTTCATATTTACCTTAATACTCTCTGGTACCATAGTGAAAACATTAATTGGTCAAGTTCATTAGAAAAATCAAGCAAAGAATTTACATATATCTATCCTGGCACTTGTTAATGTTGTAATGGCTAGCACTGGCACTGAACCATAAAGTCTTACATCCAAAATATTGTCTGTACCCCCATGTGTGTCTGTGCGTATCTGTGTTTTTTCTTGGTCAATGGAAACAGGAGGGGGCATTTAGCAGGATGTCATTTGCCCCCTTCAGCTCACCCTCTGCTGTGTCGCAGTCATTGCCAACATGAGGCAACGGTATGCCTTCCCTAAGGGACGGGGGGGCACGCTGGAGGAATTCGGTAGCAGTTGTTTTATTTTTTTATTTATTTATTTTTTTTTTTAAATACAAAGCCTTGACCTGATCCATTATGGATCACCTTCTCTTCGGCCTGGTCCCCTGGTCACAGCCGACCCCGGGTTTCTGCATGGGAGGGGACTCTCACTCTGCATGCATCTTCGCTCCCTGCCCAGCTGCACTGGTGTCGTGTCCAAGGAAGCACATGCCCCTGCCCTCACGGGGGGCAGAAGGAACTTCTGAGTCGCCCGGTCTTCTAGGTGCCCAGACCACTCCATCTAGCTGTTGACTAGTTCCTCTCTCAGCCAGCTAGGCAGAGGCTGGCCCATCTTATATAGCAGCTTGGAAAGTTCAATGTTGTGCTCTCTGTAGTATTCCTTCAGGAAGGACCGGGACTGCAGAGAACCAAAATGAACGTTTTAGCACTGCTCTTAGTAGAATGTGATTAAAGATCAAAAACCAATCTATAAACACACCGAGGCACAAAGCAATGGCCTTTTTGCTATACTGCACCACTTTTATGCTGTTATACCTGCAACTAATCCTCGCACTGTTCTCAGGTGCTGAGGAAAATGGGCATTTGAAAATTTCCCCTGGCTGTCTGCTGCAGCTTTCAAACAGCAGGTTACCCTGAGTCTAAGATGAGATCCCACACCATGTGGTGCCCCCTTGCTGCAAACTGAGGCTTTTCAATCTGGTTTGCAGCCAGCTCTGTCGAATGAGGAAAAGTCAGCAACTTCATCATTAATGAACTTTGAGGTCCCTGCCAAAAAGCATCAAGGTCATGTTAAGGACTTGACTGAAATGTCTGCCTGCTTTTCACAATGCTTTAGTCACACCAGGAAGATGGAAAGCGGAGATTAGGGGCCTCTTGCTCGCTTCTGAAAACCAAACCGAGCAATGAGGTCAGCTGTTCCAAAGGTGTCAATTATCAGCCCTGAGCTAATCCTTATCACAGCAATAGAAGGATTTATAAAGGTTATAACCAGGTGAAATTTTTTGATGTGAAGGAAAAAATATAATAACATGATTAAAACAGCGTTAACTGAATATGACACCTCAACAAGCGTGAAAAAGTCATTCCACCAAGACTAGCAGGTGCACGTTTGGCATTGCAACAAAACCCCAATCCACACGTCCACACATAGTAATAACAGTAATAATCCACACGTAGCGCCTGACAGGTAACCAAACTCAAATATTATAGTGAGAGTAAAGCATGGTCCGGCTTTCTTTGTTGAAAAATTGCATGCATTAATTTAGAATATAAATACTGCTGAAAAGACAATATATGGAATGCAAAGAATGCAAAGAAAGGTCATTGAAGTAGTTTAGGGGAATCAATATTAGCATAAAATTAACCTGAAAGAAAAATTAATGAAAAAAGTACTTAATGAAAACGTACCCCAGCGTAATATTACAAATATTTGATAAATTATATTACATATAAAATCCATATTTATATGTTCTATAACAAATTAAGTAAAGTTAAATTCAGTATATTTTTTGGTAAAACTAGCATGACTACTGAACTGGCAAATAAACCAAATTTATTAAGTTTTCTGGCATATGAAACCATCATAAGAGCTTTTTGCAGCTCGACTGGGAAATGAAGATCTGTGGAAATTCTAACTCTGGCTGTTTAATTATTTTTATGTATGATTATCTTTTCATGAAGGAACCCTCTTTCCTGGTAATCTGCATAGGTAAATCAGAACAACACAACTTGAAAAGAAATGTCAACAGCTTTGACATACAGAGCTTAGTAAAACCGCAAGTTAAAAAAATCTATCCCAGAAAAGAACAATTTTGACCTCTTCTACGGGAGATTTTAGGCATATATTTGAAGACATTTTCTTATGCGATATCTAAATTGAATGACATTAACTCCCTAATTCTGTCTGGACAGTATGTGTTACAGGAAAACAAACAATTTCTACTAGTTATTAGTACGTAACTGAACTGATTTAACTAACTCAGTATTTAACTGAATTTTACATGCATTTCTTACTTTAAAAGGTATAATTCATAAATTTGTCAATCAATTGACAAATCAACCAAAACAGTTGTGGCAACTAATAAGATTTTCTGTAAACTAGGTTCATAAGATGGTCCCCCTGTGTGTGTGTGTGTGTGTGTGTGTGTGTGTGTGTGTGTGTGTGTGTGTGTGTGTGAGAGAGAGAGAGAGAGAGAGAGAGAGAGAGAAATAAAGCTGGGGTGGGAGAGAGATACCTTATTGGGATATATTTGAGGAAAAACTATAATAATAATAATAACTGACAGTGAATTTTTTTACAAGGTAAAATGTCACTTTTTTGCATGTTTTCAACTTCTGCATGTTCTGTTGAGTTGTATTATGAATGAAGGAAGAGCCAATGTACAGGCCCACAGTAATCTTAAAGGAAAGAGTGTGTGCGTGTGTGTCTATGAGAAAGAAGAAGACAGAAGGCGATAAGAAATGATCTGATCTTACATCTGAGTCCATGTCTGGGTACTTCCTGCCTTTACTTTTGCCCAGACACTTTGTCTTCCCTCCATCCAGCAGCTGACACCAGAACCCTTTCTTCGGATCAAAACTGGAAATGACCAGCAGAACAGAAGAAGGTTTCAGAGATGACATGTGAGAGGCTGTTTTATTAACACAACGACCACACTGGACACTCAACTGCAACTTTTACAACTCAAGAACTGCAGTGGAATTTAATAGGTGGTGCACTAAACAACAAACCAGAGACAAATGTGGATACTGTGGACACTCACGCTAGAATCTTGTGGTAATTTACGACGTTCGCAAGCCCAAGGAACCTCTGGATTTTATCCATCACCGACGCTGGTTCACTTCTGAGCATCTGCCCATCCAAAACCAGGACCTTCAGGGTGATTATTCAGTCGTTACAGAGGGAAGCTAAAGGCTTTGCATGCTTGGGTACCAAATT
Organism: Arapaima gigas; assembly: GCA_900497675.1. Classification (NCBI taxonomy): domain Eukaryota; kingdom Metazoa; phylum Chordata; class Actinopteri; order Osteoglossiformes; family Osteoglossidae; genus Arapaima; species Arapaima gigas. The sequence goes on from UFQX01000247.1 coordinate 207,104, forward strand.
CACAGTATACACACAGAAAAAAAACCCACATATAAAAGCACAAACATTCATAAAGACATTTCACCTGACTGGAATGGTAGTGGCTGAGCCAGCGCTCTAGGTGAGTGGCATATAAGCCTGGAATCAGGCAGCGGTTCTGGAGGATGCGCACTTTGGTAGGGGTATGCCTGTCTGCTGTGATGATGTCGTGGAACGTGTACTTCAAGGCTACTGCATCACCATGGGCTCTCTGGTGCTAGAGAGAACAGAGTTAAACAAGATGACAAGACATACCCACAGAAGTGTTTCTTCACCTTAAGAAACCAAACCAAGTGTCAAACAATAATACGATCCATCATATATAATTTATGGTTTTGTTCCAACGGGTGATTCTTAGGTACTATATCCAATGTGCGTGTTATGAGAAGAAGTTTTTTCCAACGAGGCAATGAAGACATCAACGCTATACATTGTGTAGAGTTGTACAAATAAACATTTTTAAAAATCTGAGTCATAGTTGTTCAAGTGGTATTAAATGCTATATTGTGTGCTGAGCGCATAAGGAAACATATTGTTGCCAGCTGCTGTTACCGAAATATTTGGTAGTATCACATGCATGGTGAACATGCTGTATTTACTGTATTATAGCTGCTGTGTAATAACCGACTCCACTGGTCTTGCAATAAAAAGTAAGCGTGCTTTCCGGTCAGCAGTACTGTTCTGTACTACATGGTACATCAAGATTCATCTCAGTAAAAATCAAAGCTGCTCCTTCTTCACAGGGAAACAGATTCTTAAGGTTGGTGAAAGAGAGGGCAACAGAGCTAGTAGGGAGACTGGTTCCAGGGTTACCTGGTACCAGGAGTAGGCCCGATCTGCAGGGCTGATGAGGATGGTGATAATTTTGGCTTTGGGTAGGAGTGCTGCAGCCCGATGTGGAGTCACCTCTGAATCAAAGTAGTTCGCACTCTTTTCAAAATAGAAATCTGAGCTGGTGTTTGAGGGCAGAGGAAAGAATTCCATGTACCTGCGTAAAGTAGAAGGACACATGTTTAAAATAAAACAAATGCATTTTAAAAATAAAACACAAATCTATGAAATGTCGCAGGTACGAGTTTACATAAGATAAACAAAAATCATCTGTACAAGACAACAACAATAAATGAAGACTTGCAGTTGGATTGTCCAAATTACTGTCATCATCTCATTTTTAAAGCCCTTTTTATTAGTCACAAAATAAAATACTGAATATCCAAACGCTAATTACTGAAGTAAAACAATGAGAAACGTCCCTTGAAGCTAGAAATAGTTTTTGATATTCAGTAGAGTAGTAAATAAAAGGCTTCATGATCACAAAGCCTCATATGACAGTCTACAGCTTCTTGTCTCTTCCTTCTTCTTCTATACCATTTTCATGGGTAAACTAAACAAAGGGTAAGACTGTGTCTATAAAGCAGGCTGCTCATCCATTTAGAGGAATTATCTGAAATGATTAGGAACAACTACCAAAAACAAACAGAAACGACCCACTACTGAGAGATGCGAATGATGGATGAACAGCGCACTGCCGCTGACACAGGCACAGTCCAGCAACGGTGCAATCTCAGTCTGCTCAAATTTAATTCCACTCCACAAAAAGTTAAATAGAATTCCTAATGACAAGAAGCTCACAGCACAGAGAAAACCATGCTGGAGAAAGTTTGTGACCTTTCTTACTTTGGTTTGCAGTAACTTAAAAATGATTAAGATTGTGTGGGATGGGAAAAGAAAGAAGGGTGTGCAACATGAAATGACTCAACCACTTACTGTGTGCTGGAGCAAGGGGCCTTAGGTGTCACAATTACAAAACTATACGATAAAATCCAGGAAATAAGACTGAAATTAGACTGACAGTGAATTTAAAAATTAAGTATTGCAGTATGGCATTAGTTAGGCTATTATCGCAGAACAGTTACAGCCTGATAGATGGCACCCAAGCACAATGGAGTCCATTAAAGGAAGGTAGCCATGTGATGGAACATTAAATTGCATCCTTCGCAATTTATTGTTTCTTAAAGCTTAGATGTCATCTCCTCTGAATTGTCCTGGTTTGAAAAATACATGCACTTCATGTTGTCATTGTATAAATTGCTTAAACTTCACCCTAACAGAAAAGAATGGAATTGAAGTCCATGCTGTCCACTTGCATTATTGACAACTTCTAACTGTATAGAAAAGACCAGATGAGAATGTCAGCGAGCACAATTTTTTATACTATATTTCTAAACCTTGGAAAGAGGATTTTATTTCAGTAAAGTGGGTCCTTGATTTATAAACTTCTAACTAACAAACGTTTGAGAAGTAGTTAGTATTTACCGCTTTTGAAGAAAAATTATGTAATTATGTAGCACAGGTTCGAAGTAAAGGGACTTAGAATGTGCAAGGACAACCTGGTCTTGACTCAGTGAGCTGCATGAGTGAAAACATAGATAGATAGATAGATAGATAGATAGATAGATAGATAGATAGATAGATAGAGAGGGGGGCAGGCTCTGTTCTCATCCAAAAACAACATATTGCCACCCACAGAACTCCAACAGCATACAACTCAGAAAAAAAAACAAAAACTGCATTTCACTGACAGACAGAGATATAGACATGGACACATAATTCTTGAAGTACCATCACTCAGTTGAATACCATCGGTCCCAGAACGTTTAACAATTCATTTAAAACATGGTCTAAGAGACCTTTCCAATTTATGGACTTAAAAATGCTAATTTTAAGATTTTAATTATTTATATAAATCAACTCAAACAAGTCACAAACTATCTAAATAACTATGCAGAAAACAAGAACTAGCACAGCCCGAGAAACAGAATTACCAGTCCGAGTGAAAATCACGTACCAGTCGATTCCTTTGTGGTAATTGTGTCCGTTGAAGAACTGGATCTCCTCAAAGGTTTCTTTGCTGGGGTAGTTGCTGGTCATGTCAGGATGCATGCTCAGAAACAGATAGAGAGCAGTTGTACCTGTGGAAGAAAGATGGAAATTGAGAGAATTACACATCAGCAGCACAGAAGCTCACTGTGACAAAGTACACGGCTAAAAACGTTATAGCATATCATCTTACTTATTATAGCATATAGTATTTCATATTATATTATAGCACACAAGTTATAGTGATGAGAAAAATCTGTTAATACTATTACACCATTAGATTGTATTATTATTAATACAATAATAGACCCAATATTTAACTATCATGAAGTAAAAGATATAAAATAAAATGATAAGTTTGGTGTTACAATGTAGTAGCTTTTAAGGGGACCAATAGGAAAGCCTGGGTCAACAGGTTGGACACAGCCAGTTTGCCTAACCTGTCTTCTGAGGTCCAATGATAAGCAGCTTCGGGAACCGGTCACATGTCTTCTCTTTTGACCAGATGTCTTTGTGCCTTTTGTCCTCGCAGGGATCCTGTAGAAAAGAGCTGCCAGGGTTAGAGATGGAAGCCATCAGTTTTCCATATTCAGCCATGAGAACACTGAACCCTGAAGAGTTCTTCCCAGTTATAACTGTGCACCCTTAGTAGTGTGGAAATGTCGCGCTCTTTCATTTGGAATATGTTTGTGCAAAGCAGCCAGAAGTTGCAATAAAACATTTCTGAATTTATGAGCATTTTGCTTTACCAGCTGCTGGTGTTTAAGTTGCCATGTACAGCCCCCCCCCCCCCATTAGTTTTGTTGACAGATGTTTGTATTGAAATTAATATGGTTTATTTATAATGTATAGTCCTGGAAGAAAAGCCACCTTGACATTTTTATATTACAGCGTACATCAGATTTTTTTTCCTTAAAAATGTATTCAGATCAAACTATGCCAAGAAAAACTCCTCTCCCAGTGTTCCCTGATAAACTGTACCCAGATGCAAAATGAGATTATTATGGGTCACCTAAGCATTGCTAATTATCTTATGTTACCTAACTTTTATATTAAAAAAACAAAAAAAACAAAATATGGCTTTCTATCACAGCAGATGCGAAGAAGTTTAAGTATGTAGTTGCCAGGATAAGCAGGTGTTTGTGCTGTTCTCTATATCTGGACATAATCTTTTTTAACCACTTACTGGCAAAATATAACATAACAAAATACTTTTTCAAAATTAAGGACATGATTAACAAAATGATGCCCTTAAACATTTAAAATGTGAAGGCATTTTACAAAGTGATTTCTTTATCAATATTGTCCTCAGTGATAAGTTGAGCAGGTCCTTCTGTCCAACAGTGAAATGCTGTCCCCTCTGGGGCTTCTCACCTGCCAAACAGGATCCCGTTCTTGTGGGAATATCTGGAAGTAACGCTGAGTCAGCTGCAAAGGAGGCAGAGTCTGCAGCTTTAGGTTGGTCCAGGTCCGTAAGAATTTGAGCAGACTCTTGAAAGTGTAGAGACCCAATCGGTCATTCCCGTAATTGGACAGATGGGTCATGAAGATACTAATCTGCAAGGCACAGAAAATAAGTCCAACTGCTAGTAAACAATCAGGGGTCGGGTAAGTACACACAATAAATACATTAAAAGTCCTCTCCTTTGGAGTCAAGTTCCATTTACTGCCGCATGCTACTATTCTTACCAGTACACACTGGACTGAACTTAATTGGTTTTCACTTCAAAATAAGTTTTCTTTTATTCCATGAACAGAACTAGAATAACTCATAACTGTGATTGAAAGCTGGTGTTTGTGCTCACAGGGTTTAGCAGGACAGTAAGGAAGAGCTCTCCTCCATTGATCAACTTATCCAGCTCCCTGGGACCACCAGGGTACTCCTTATGGAATATAGTGTGAGTGAACAGGCCACAAGTCTGTCTGGGCAGCACCTGCATCAAAGAAGGATGTGGAGACCGACAGCCCGCAGTGAACACAGAGCTACTGGAGCAGAAACAGCTTTAGTGAGAAAGGAACTGTGGATGCAATAATACCACTTCAACAGTTTCACAATCTGCTTTCATTCAAAGCCAATAAAATCTTCAATACTAAACCATGGATCTGCAGCACTGAATCTGTTATGGGAAGGCATTTTACATGACGATATAAGACAAACATTAAGCTATGGCTTTACTGTTCTCAGAGGAATTTTAATGTTAAGCCACTCTGCCCGCAAAGATGAGAAGCCTCCTAGGCTAATCCTTCTGATAGGTGACATGGTTGCAATTCGGCATGTAAAAACCTAGGGTACTTACACTGATGCCACTGTGGATGAAACCTCGGCGAAAGCGTGCAGGCTTCAGGTGCGGGTACTCCTCTGTGCTGGTCACCTTGATGCCCCATACTTTCTTCCAGGCCTCGTACAGCTGAACATGAACAGGGTACACACCCGAGTGGTGGGGTGCCACCGCGTAGCCCATGTTAGTGGGGATTCCATGCTCCTGCAGGCAGAGAGAGGAAGGAGCAATTCAATGCATTTCTTCAGAAAAGGTGAAAGCTTGGGGTATTTTAATGAAATAATCATAGTTACCGATGGTACAGACAATACCAGAGATTTTAATCTATTTAAAGACAGGTGTTTAGAACCTAATAATGACATTAGAAATAAATGTATGTGTTCTTTAACAAACAATCGCTGATCCAGAGTTTTTTTAAACAGCAATTTGCCTTCAACATGTACAGTATGGGAAACCACCATGCCTCTCCCTGCGTATGAATGAGCTCACTGTGGCAAACTTCTTGTTGAGCAGCATCTGTTCGGCCAGCACACTCTGGTTGTGGAACAGGTGAGGTTGCATGTGGCTCCACATGTGAGGGAACCACCAGAACTCTGAAGCGTAAGACAGGAGCAGGTCGTCGCCGAGGTCCTCCTCGTCCGTGCCTGGAGGCGGAACACGGGGAGCACGCAGCAAGGTCAGAATCCAACAAACATATGGATATGTATAAAATAACATATGACAGAATGGCTCTTCAGTATACACCCTAGTTTGTTGACTGTTGAGTGGGTTTCTCTCAATACAAACAACGCAAATACTTTCAACCACTGTAACCTTAGATGAGCATGTGCACAGAAGTGCTGTATGCATACTTGTCCGTGATGCTGAATGGTTTTCCATTTGTGAATACAGCAAAAATAATGCTAGGCTAAGCTTCCTGCCACTTAATCAACACATAAACAGATGTACTAGTGGGAACACTAAGCATAATTTTCAGTATTGCAAACACTCTTTTGTAGGCTCAGCAGTGATTTGCATTAACCGTAACAAGAGCAGCAGAGTGTCTTTAGCTCAGAAGCAGCTCCACCAACGTCCGTATCACTTACCAGCATGAAAAAATTTCCCCGAGTATCCCAGGTTGAAGGTGAAGTTGGGAACATAAGTGCGCAGCTCAGTCTGAGTCTCCAGAAGGGCCTTTAAAAGCAGAGAGAAAAGTCAGTGACATCACCCAGGCTCCTAACTACAGATGTCCACGGCATTCTGCAAACCTTAAAAAGTGACTACTAAAAATAAAACACTATTCTTCCAGTTCTCTTATCCATCTTTCCTTTCACAGAACATTACAAGTTCATTGTGGCGATAGTGATTTTTTAATACTGAATTTGGTCTGTTTTTATTTTTATGCCTTGTAAGCCCAGCAGTTTGGATTCTCTTCTCAAACTTTGATCTGTATTTAACAGCGATTTACTGTTCTATCGCATTTTTTTCATTCCCATTCTCCTGGAATATTTGCATCAGGTTACTCAAAAATCAAGCACGCTACCAGAAAAAAAGGGAAAAAAAAAGTTTTGAGTCTAAAATGTTCATGCTCTCAGATTGCAAAAAAAATTCCTTTGAGTAGCAAGCAGCTTGCACAAAGTTAAAACACTTTGGTGAATTTGAGACCCTGCTGATTTGAACGTGTCAGAAGCAATTGGAGCTGAAAAAGCTGACAGGCCTTGTTGCCTACCGCTGGGGACAGCTGCCGATCAATAGGCAGCCCTACAGGAGAGGCCTTCATTTCGCCGTTCTTTCTTCAGTGGCGGATAAAAGAGCCCCAACCTGTGTCACGGCTCGATCCAGCAAAGCGGGGCCATTAAGGATGCCAGTGCGAAGTCTCGGGGTAGGAGAGGCACTGCCTTAAAGACAGAAAATTGTTCCTTTCTGTCTGGCAGAGGGAGGGATCACCGCACTTACACTAACATGCAGAAAGGTGTTGAAAGATAGGGACTTGGTTACTGGTTCAGGTCCCATGATGCACTCTATATACAAGGTATTAAGTCCAACTTAATTCAAATGTATTATAATGAAACTTAACCATTCAAGTCATCTGGCTTAATATAATAGTTACTAAATGTCATGAAGGCACTTGAGAGGCTGGTGCTTGATCATACCAGGTCTCTTGTTAAAGACCACCTGGACCCCCTAAAGTTTGCATACCCTGCCCAAGTTGGAGTGAATCCCCACCTGGAGAAAGCTGGCAACACAGTAACGGTTATGCTTTTTTTTTTATTTCTCCAATGTTGCCATTACCATCCAGCCCCTCCAGCTGAGTGACAAGTTGACCAAAATGCCTGTGGATGCACCAGTACTGTAGGGATAGTAGACTATCTGACACGCAGACTGCCAGTTAGTCAGGCTTTGGAACTGTGTCTCTGTTAGGGTGAGCAACACAGTTGCACTCCAAGAAATGGTACTGTCTCCATTCCTGTTCATCCTCTACACATTTGACTTCAAATACGTCCGGGTGGTGCCAGCTGCAGAAGTTCTGATGACTTGGAAATAGTGTGGTGTATAGAGAAGGGTGATGAGGTGGACTACAGACTAAGGACTTTGTTTCATGGTGTGGGTCAAACCACCTCCAGCTCAATATCAGCAAAATGAAGGGGCTGTTGGTTGAGCTCTGCTGTTTTAAGAAGCCCTTTCACCACGTCACCTTTCAACTGTTGAAGTTGTAAACGTCTAGGTGATCCAGTTGTACCGGTACCTTGGGGTCCAAATCAGCAATAAACTGGTCTGTTCTCACAACACAGATGTGCTGTATAGGAAAGGATAGAGCACATTGGACTTTCTTACAAGGCTTTGGACCATGTGTGTAGCAACATCCTGAACATGTTCTACCAGACCATGTTGTAATCTTGTATGCTGTGGAGTGCTGGGGCAACATCACTTCTGGTGAGAGATGCAGACTCAAAAAACTTGTAGGGAAAGCAGGTTCTATCAGGATCACTGATGCGGTGGAGGCTATGGCAGAGGAAAGGATGAGAAAGAAGCTACAGTCCATCATGGACAATGGCTCACATCCCCTAAATGAAGGAATCACAATGAACTTTTTAGTCACCAGGTTATTCAGCTTAGGTGTACTAACAAGCGCTTCCTGGGGTCCCTCTGAGCGAGAAATAGCCTACCTCCATAATGCCACATAAGGACCTGGCAACAATTTGGTACTTCATTTGTGGAAATTGTCTCTTCTTTTTAAAATTTTTTAAACACCTTGTTATATGTGTTATGGGTGTCTTATGATATGTGTTCTTTGTGCCTAGCTGCTGAATAGTCAAATTTTCCTATGGGGCTTAATAAACTTACATCCTATCCTATCCTATTCTAAGTAACTTCCTGTTAAAATAGGTTAGAGTTGCAGTTAATAAAATAACCATTTACATTTACTTAATTAACAGATTCTTTTCCCCAAAAGCAGCATGCAATAATTTTTAGTTTTACTTACCCAACACCTTTGTCCAAGACAACTTAAACTGCTAGACACTGAACTCCCTACAATCCTTCTCTCATCTATTCGGCTCACATATAAAAATATTCAGTATCACATTTATATACACATTAAATGCAATTTAAAGTCACATCAAACACAACTCTGGACTGCTGGATGAAACTGGGGCACCTGGAGGAAGCCCACGATAACACTGGGAGAACATGCAAACTGCACATGCAGGCTGAGCTACATTCAAAACCATATCTGAATCCACAGCCCAGGAGCTGAGAGACAAAAAACTAACCACAGGCAAACCAAAAGAGCCAACCAGTAAATAAACAAACAACCCCATTCAGAGCTGCAGTTGAATGCCGTTACTATAATGATGATTCAACACAGAATTCCAATCACATTTGAGAACAATTACCTTGACATCTGATACTTTCATGCGGGTGCCCTCCTTGCCCACAAATATGTCATCGATGTCAACCAGTATGTAGCGGTCGAGGGATAGCGACAGGCTCTTTCCAGTGAGGAAGGATACAGCATCCACAAAGACCAACTTGTGCAACCAGAAGCTGAGGTTGTGGCCAAAGAGGATCCGCTGAATTCCATCATGGAGGCCAAGATCCTGCACCACGGTGGCGTGTAGGGCTGCACCTCCTCCAATGGCGGCCACGGTCTCTGCTGATCTCGTCTTGGCTAACAGCACTGGCTCGTAGGTAGAGTGATTGGACTGGAAGACAGTCCAGTCATCGCCAGGCAATGGGCCTCGTTCCGCTGCCCTGGCTCGGGTGATGTCAAGAAGTGGTGACTTAGGATTCACGGTGCAGTCCTTCAGGCCTAAGTTTGAGTGCAGGAAGAGGGGGAAGCCCTTCAGCTGTGCACTCAGCAGGCTGTTCTCATTGGCCTGCAGCAAAGAAGAGATGACTTGAAAATAAGTGGTCCTGGTGATATGTGCCATTTGTTTTTGTAGCTGTAAACATTCCCGTGAGAAATATTTCAAAATGCAAGACAGTTGCAATATTTCAAAATGTAAGACATGTATCAGCAAAGCTGGATCAACAGGTGTTAAAAAACCACAGCACCAAGCACTACAGTGATGGTCAAACTCAGAGCATTTTAGGAGCAGTGGATTAACTCACTGAGCAAAAAAAAAAAAACAAGATGCCAAAGCAAAGAAAACTGGGATCACCCCAAGTTTTTATCACATCATAACTTGGCACGTGAGAGTGGGTTCTGCTATTTGGAGTGAATAAAAATGATAAACAAAAAACATATACACTTATAACTCACAATACTTTCAATTCTTTGAGACCTTCCAACAAAGCTTAGAATACACTGAAGTATGTTTTCACAAGAACGCATGTAACTGACAGTTATATTAATTTTTTGGCAAAAACCTTTGTCTAAAGTGATGTACAATGACTACTGAGCAGTATTTAGCTTTATCCACAGTAACTTTCAATGCTAAACACATTACACTAAACTTCCTACAGTCATTCAGACATATACAGCGGAGCAAAGTATCACACATACATGCACTGTGTAACACACATACATTACACTGTGTGCAACAATAGAGTCACCAATTCACCTGAAACACAACTGTTTCGACTGCTGGAGGACACAAGGGGAGAACATGCAAATTGAACACAGAACAGGGATCAAACTCACATGCAGTCACACCACCCAGGTGCTGCAAGTCAGCAGTCCTATCTATTTGACGTCTTAAAAGAGAATTTGGATTCTGATGCATTTCTCTGCGAGTTTTTACATGACCCACTACTGTTGCCAGCTGCTGGTGTTCATAAACAGTATAGCTTAACAGGGACTCTCCAGTAAATGATTTTCATCTCTCTCCATGTGAACATTTGGGAAGATTTTGGGGGAGAATTGAATGTTGCTGACAGATTACTGGCTATAAGTTTGATGAAAAGAGGCCCAGATGATGGCCACTTTCCATATGGCCAGAGCAATTCCATAGGGAATTAAGTTCAAGTTGTGAGACTATGCCCAGAAGAACTAACATGTAATTAAAGTGAAAGAGGTCATATTCAAGTGCCTACAGATCTGTAAGTGTTTTCCCATTGTTCTTGTTTCAGGACCAAGGCAGTCATTCTGCAGTAATTTTGACGGCAATGAACATTCAGACACGACTACAGGGTTGGTAATTATTCTGTCCAGACAGTCAAATAAAAAGGGACACTGCAAACACCAAAGGAATTTAAACAGCTTTCGTTTATTCAGCCGTGCGCCTACAAGTCCACCATTAGCTGGTAAAAAAAAAAAAAAGACCCGAGACTGGTCCTGAAGTCAATGGATCATGAGAGCAATTAGGGGAGAGATAGCGGTGGGATCGTCGCCACGTTAATAAAGAAACGACGAGAGCGGCCACAAACCACAGAGCGCAGCCAGCCAAACACACCCATCAACCATCAACGCCTTCCCGTACAGCCATCCAAGTGGCAAAGTAGCGCAGCACTTACAAAAGCAGCCGCTCCCACCAGAACCCCACAAAACAGAATGGAATTATTTCATCACGAGCTCTGAGCCAAAGGAATTCCCTCCAGGTTCGCTCAGTTCTTGGCCATTCTGGCGGTAACCAATGCTTTCCTTTTCTTTCGTTCTTTGTAAAGAAGGCTTGGGAAAGTATAAGAGCCTCTGCTGGGCCTGTGGGCTGCTTTCAGTAAAAAGACAAATTCCTCTGGTATCAGGGACTTATAGAACTACTCTTGTCAGTTCATCATACTATAACTCAATTATATCTCCTACTGCTAACTACTGTTACCCAGTGAGACACAGCTAACTTGGTGTCCAAAATGGCACTACCCAGATATTTACATAAGTTTTAGTAGCCTGGAATAACCAAATTCCCAAGAAAGCTGATTGATGCTTCCTCATAATTGTAGCCCAAAGGGAAGAAATCATGGCTTTCTGTAAACCCTTCTGGTTGTCATCTTATACTGTCTGGGTGCTTCCGCCAGTATCTCTGAAACACAGATTTCTTACAGAAAGGAGAATTTCACCTGAAACGCATGAGAAACTCTTGAGAACAGTCCAAAGTAAATTGGCTAATGCAAAGAGAATCAACCTGTTTTAAGGACTCTCTGTACTTTCCAAATAATATTGTAGCATGGGACATAAGTGGCCAGTATTCATTCAAAGTTTCTCCTGAAAATTAAATGACATGTATGGAATGTCATGTGCGCAGTGAAAAAAACTTTTTTTTTTTTAAATATTCACATTTTCAGTCTATATACTCATCACTTATCGATAACTACTTGAACAGTATTTGGTTGCAATTGTCTGGTGCCTAAAAGATCAGGGGATTAGGGAAGGAAAATGTAACAATTTGGGGGCACTAGGCAAACATAGAAATGGTGCCCTCATCAGTCCCGATTTTCAACTGTTTTCTACACTAACAAACAGACCTAGTTGTACAAATACATTTTTACTATCCCCTGGACTGCTTAGCAGAAGAGCTGCTGCAAAGGTCCATGCAATATTTTGCATATATGCTAATTGTTGAGAAAATAATTATGTACTCGGTAACTTATGAAACATGAATTTTACATTACAACCCACTATAAACTCTTAAATTAATGCATTTACCCTGTTCTTTGCTTAAGCTGCCTGGACTGTTACAGCAGTGTTTAAATGTAGTGTTTACCAGCGTTTTAATGTATGTGCAGGTAGCAGGTAGAGGATGTACTAAAATAAACATGATTTAACTGTTAAACAGCGGATCGCGTCCTTGGTCCGTCAATTTCCAACTTATTTCCTCTGACTTGAGGTATGATATAACTGACTATTCCAGAGCAAGTTAACCAGCTGTCTGCAGGTTATGTTTAACAATAGCCATTAATTTCAAACCATGGCCTAGCAGCTGTAAGGCACCTTGCCACTCTCTGTCTCTTCCCAAAGACTACAAATGTTCCTTGAAAAAAGAACATCTTTTATGTATTTATACAGGAGTGGTCTCAAACATGCACACTAAGCCTATGGAGACTGGATTTCCTTAAGTATTTCCTAGGGATGTTTAAATGACTTTTTGGAAAATATTGAAAGTTCAATAGTAAATTTGTAGTTGTTTTTTTTAATGACCTGCACATTGGTCTAGACTTGAGGCAGTAATCTGTTCCTGTAGTCCTGGGAATACTAAAACAAATGGCAAAAGGAATATTTTACTGGGGCCTGTATAAAAGGGGTCATTCAGAAGAAAGTAGAGGTTAGTCAAAAAAAATACCATTAAATTTTATTAGCTCTTATACAGTTAATCCAAACTGATTTCTTACTTTTTTTGTACTGGTCCCTAAAGACCCAAACCTAGGAAAAAAAACCCTCTTAAAAAAAAGTGTTGTCTCAGAGAAACGCTCACCTTGAAGAAGCCAATGATGCCCACGCCATACTCCACACAGTACTTGTCCAGCAGCTCCCGGTTCCAGGCATCCAGGTTGACATACTTCAGAAGGTTCTCATAAATGACCAGCCTAAAACGACCACGGTCCTTGTCAGTGAGGGTGGGCATGTCACCCTTCCCAGGAGACATCTCAGTGCGGTACTTAAAGCGGCTGGACTCAAGGATGGCAACAATCTCTTGTCCCAGTTGCGAGTACAAACTCTCCACAAACACCAGCACCACGGGGTCAGTCCGAGATGTATCAGAGGGGACCACTGTTCTTGGAAAAGGATGTCGTGAGGGGTCGGCTCGGAGGCTGTCGCAGTCAGCTGCACCTTCTGATCCCGTACTTCCAGCAGGCTCCAAATTCCGCTTGACGGCATACAGGAAATACGCAGAGATGAATACGCTGGCCATGCAGAAGATGAAAAGCAGGAGGAGGCTAGTCTGCAGGGTGAGCTGGCGGAGGAGCCGCCGCACACAGATGCAGACCAGCATGGTCCACCCCCTAGATACCAGCTCAGAATGCAGTGAACAGGCGAAAGCAGCTCCACTTAATCTACCAGGATCACACTAGTACAATAAAGCAGCATTGGCTGTAAACCGAAAATGAGGAAATGTGGGAAAGGCTTTAAAGTCTGTTGTTCCACACCGAACAGTCTTCATGTCACCATTGCAGAAGGTTGATGGACGAGCCTTAAGCAGGGTGGTTGGACTTTCTGTCCCAAAAAGGGCCAAGCCTCTGTATCCTGGCACCCTCCTCCCTCAACTAGCCTTCTAAAACCTTAAAGTATAAAGCTCTAGGTTGACAGGGGAACTAGTGGCATCTAGGTAGTAGATGACTTGCAGCAGCCACAGGAGTTGTGTATTGGATTTCCTCTCTCTGCAGCTCATGCCTGAAGCGGTCTGGTCAGCATGTCCTGGTGATCTGAAGGAAATTAGAAAGCCAGTAAGATGCTGTTGCGAGCAGACACCTCAAGAGAGATGTGGAGCTGAACACTGAAAAGGTGACACACATTTGTCCACAAGTTTTCTACACTAACTTACTGCTGTTGCAATGGGTTTGGAAGAAAAAAAAAAACAGCACAAAAGTATAAGAACAGACAAGTAAAACAGTGCACATTAGAGCATTCCTAATGTAATCCTGTCTGCAAGCACACTGTAAGAGCTGCACACACTCTAATGGGAACCCAGTAACACACTCTTTGGTCAGAGTACAGACGAATAGCTGAGGGATACACTACTTTCCCATGCTGCTCGCTGCTTTGAAGTGGTAAAATGTTTACCCTACGGCCACTCTGTACCCGCCACCCACTCCCCCAGTCCCATTTTTTTTTGTAAGGAATTTAATTTATTTTGATGAGTTGCCTCATTTTCCCCTTTCTATCATTCGTCTTCTTCATCTTTTTTGTACGCCTTTGCAGGAACTGACTTTTTTTTTTTTTCTTTTAAATCCGCACTCTTTGTAAAAATGTGTTCATATTCCATTTGAGGACATGCAGTATTGAGAAGTCCTCTTTTACCAGTGTCATCAAATGTGTTTCCACAAGCAGGGCTTCCCAGGAACCACTGTGTGGGTTTATGTGCACTTCTACAGATTCAAAAAATTGAATTTGTCTTCCTTTGTGTAAGATTTAAAAATGACCCAATTATTATCTTCAGCTTTCTTTAAGGCAGTTTTTTTTTTTTTTTAAGTCCCGTAGTCTGCAGCATGCGAACAAGGATCTCCAGGTATTAGGGTGAGGGTGTCTTCCACACTCATCCTCCAGCTGTGAAAGACGTCAGAATGACTCAGTATACAGCACATCCACAATAGTACATTTCATGGCCTCTTTTAATTGGTTACTAATGATTTTTAATTTTGTCTAAATAGTGCCTGTATGAGGCATATATGGAAGAAGGAAAACAGCAATACAAGAGATGAACACTAAGTTGTCATTATAAATTTAATCAGCATAAATTAAATGTATAAAAGGAAAGGATGGGAGGGGGAGTGGCCAGAGGGTAAACATTTTAACACTTCAAAGCAGAGCAGAGCATCCCAGTGCTGATAGTCACCCTAAATTCTCCAGTTTACAGCGTGAGCCTACTTGTCCCTTAGCTGCTACTGTGTGTACTCCTTATAGCGCGATCTGAGACAACTGCATGAGGGAAGGTCTACACTTTGGTCTTCACCATTTCAATGAACAGTACTGTCCCCACATATGTCAGTTCAGTTGTTTTTCAACAGCACACCGACAAGACAAACAAGTGAAGGGACTCAGAGACACCTATCGCACTATTAAATAAAAATACGCAAAATGAAGCAAAACAGAGGAAATTCTAGCAAGAAAGGCAAGGAAATCTGCCTTTCTGTACTGCTGGGAAAAGCCTTTGAAGTTTTTGTTTTACAGATTTAATATTCCTGCAAAACCACAACCCACTACACACAAAGCATGTGGTTTTTGCTTGTCATACATAAAATGAAAATACTGCGTTAGTAACTATTATGAACAAACACAGATCTTTTTTCTAAGGGAACAAAGATTTAACAGTGTCTCACAAGTTATAGTTTTGATACGGTGCTTTTTGTTGTCCCTAGTGCATCTCTTGCAAGAAGTTTGCAGTAAGTATAACTGCTGCCACTTTTGAGTGAACTATTGTGTGGACAGTGTAAGAAACTAAACTGAGCAGCAGGCTGTGCAGTGGTTAGAGCTGCTAAAGAACCCAGGCTCCAACCCTACCCACTACTGTAGTACCCTTGAGACCCTCGAGGTGGGCACTTACTCTGAAATGCTGCAGTAAAAATAACCCTGCTGTATAAATGCATAAATCATTTTCAGTGGTGCAATACTGTAAGTCACTTTGGAGAAAAGTGTCACTAAAAAAACGTGAATGAATTCAGGCTAAAAGAAATGCTTTGGACACGGCACAGTCTTTGAGGCTAGGTCACTTGTATGGTAAAATATACTGGTCTGATGGAACTGTGCAGGAGGTTGTGGATGAGTAAAAGATATTTGAGCAGAGTAAAAAAGGAAAACACCATTAGGGTGCATTCATGGGGGGGTCTAATAGGATCTAATGCTGCAATTATAGTGCATAGACAAATAACTGAGGTACACCATTCTGAAGGAGAGTGCCAAGCAGCTGAGTATGAAAAATCATAAAATACAGCCCAGTGTGCCCTTTACTGGACATCACCATTTCTCTGAAACTGGCTGCCATAGCTGAGCAAGTTGTTACAGGTCTAACTGTAATTCTTACTTTACTGCAGAAGGAGACGGACTGGTCCATAATGGTCTTCTTCTACTGCTGGAAAAACATGCCAGGGTAAGAGCTATAATTAAAATGTTTGTACAATGTGCAGGTCTTTTTTCATTCCTTACAGACAATCATAAATTTATATTCACCCTGTCACCATAGCAGTTTATTAGCACGAAAGGGAAAACAGAACTTTTTTTCTGTGGAAAACCTATTGAAAAGGCTCCACAGCAAATGACAAGCTACACTAAAATTAGTTTCATGCTGATTTTGTTTCTTCCTAAAGAAGTTTAGAGGATCAACAATAATTTGATGCACATGAGAGGCTAGGCTTGGGTTTATGTTCTTTTGCCAGTATCTCTGCTGTGAAGCAGCCTGGCTTTCACAGATGCCTGGTTATCATGCTGCTTGTCAGGCAGTGCCTTCTCCATCTGGGATGCTGAGCAGTAAGCATGGTGGGTACCATGTGCAAATGTCCACGCCGTAACCTTGTAACAGTCAGACTTCAAAGCCTGGGAACTTTAATTGTGCTATTTGTGCAGACACTTGCTTCATGAATTTTCTTACTTTTCAAAGTGACAACAGAACATTTTCCGTCACAAAAAGTGAACAATTTTATATGTTCCTGGCAACTGCAAATCGGGCACTAAAAGAGAACTACTGTAGTGGAGACTGTTCTCTTGCATGACCCGATTTGTCACAGTGTGGGAGCTGTGTCGGATTAGAGGAGCACACTCTTATGCGGTCGTGACAGCTTTGAGCGCCCAGCTACAGTCTCCAGAACAAAGGAGTTCTACAGAACTCAGAGATAATGTGTGGTGGCGGGAGGTGGGATGAGGAGGGAGGAGGAGAACTTGCAACCATTTAAAGTGAAATGTATTGATTAAATCTTAGTTACTTTCTTTTCCTAAGGCTGAACCTATTCCAAAAAAGACATTTAAAGACATTTTTTCCACTGTCATAAATATTCTACTTTTTTTGGGGGGGGGGGGGGGGAAAGTGAGATCAGTTCAACAGTTTTTATACTTATGCTGAACAGTTTTCAATATTCTTTTCTTCCATGTTATTTCTTGGAGGCATTTATGAGGAAAAAGATCATAACTTCCTATCTATCTACCTTACCAGATTAATTGAAATATAGTGCACACACATACATACAGTAAGAGGGAAAAATTATATTTAAATAACTATAACAGTTTATTCAAGGAGGTAATTGCATGGAGTCCCATCATTCCATAATTACAGCAATGGGCTCCAGTCCAGTCTGCTTAGACTGAGATTGATGGTGGCATTCAGCAGATTTCAAGCATACACATTAAGTCCCTGCTGGGGGTAAAGCTACAAGCCCCTTTCGGCTGGCGATGCTAGCGGACAGACCGCAAATTGGTGGCACTCCCAGATCTAGACCAATCTGGCAAGGTCAGTGAAGTCAAATCTTTAATCTGTAATCCAGTTTATCTGGACTGGACCAAATGGGCAAACAAGTGGCAGACAGCAACAGTAAACAGACTAGCCACTAGGCCAGTGGCCTGGTCTCATTTCCAGTTGCACAGTACAGTTACCTTTGGAACATTCTTACAGAGATTTTTAACATTAAAAATTAAACGGAAAAGCGTGCTTGACAGCTGAGCAGTTGTTTTACAGATATTATTTACAGAGCTTTTAAAAACTGCATGACTTGCATGTAGAAGTCTATGTTTTCAGCTTGGTCTAACCAGTTCATACAACCACAAAGTCTAATGCTGGTCAGAATTTACATTTAGAATTCAAAATTTAGACATTACCACATAAAAACTTTCAGAAGCTAATTCTTCTAGATGGCATAATTCAAGGGCATATGCATTCTGAGGGTGACATGGTGGTGTTTGTGGGTTTGGACATGGATTCGAATTTGCCTCAGGCTGTGTGAAGTGTTGTTTTATACCTGTCCATATGCTTTTCCTTGGCAGCTCTTGTTTCCACCCACAGTCCAAACACACGTTTTGAGTGAACTGGTGACTCTAAATTGTCCGTAGTGCCCAAATGTGGGAGTTAGTGTGTATAATTGCCCTGGGCAGGATGTACTTTTCCTCACACCCTATACTTCTGAAAAATCCTGCTGACCACTGACAGTCTGCCCTGTACAAGAGGTCGTTGATAATGAATAGAGAAACTTGGTTGCAGCATTGAGAAGGAAAAGGAAAATAAGGCCAAAAAAGGTTTATTTCTCCAGGTGTCTTCATTTCTGTCATGTTACACACAAATACTGCGGAAAAAACCAAAGAACAAGATCAATATTCCTCTCCTGTTGGCAGCAAGCATCTCTCTGGTGGTTATGTCTGCTGCGCATCACACTGTGGCATGCTGTCAGTGGGCATGCTGTGTGATTTCACACCCGCTCTCCATTTGGGCTTCCATCTCTGTTCCAGCGAAATCTGTGAGAAGCCTTGAAGCTGACAGAAAACACGGCCAGCACACACTGTCTTGTTGATGTTCCCCCTCCTCTCATCTCAGACGTGGAAGCAGAAAACGGGCGAGGTACATACAATCAGGCATAAAATGGGCCACGTCCACTCAGAGGAATGTGTGCCAGCAGTGATTATCTAACACATATTAATCACATATCATCTGTGTGCTAATCTCTGGCTTCATAGAGACCCCGCTAGTCCGATCTCCTGAGACAACCCGTTTAATCCCCTCACCACCATTACACCACAGCAGTGATTACTGACAGACAATCCGAAGGTGTAGGAACCCTGCCCTGTTATTGCCATCTGTAGCAGGAGCTCCTGGGGTTAATAACTGAACGATAAAAGCCCATCAAATCCCAGTGGATTGTTGCCTGGCCTCTAGTGTTACCCAGGTCTTATGTTGAAGAAAAGACCATACAGCTCACCTTGAGAAGGGAAGATCTGTTTACTTGTACATTAATACTCCTCATGGGGCTCTACTGTGCTCTGAAACGAATGTTCAGCCAGCAGAAAGCCGACTATGCACATCTGAACAGCTCTATTGAGCTGCAAAAATCTGATTTCGTACCTTTATTTACAATTTTGACTGTCAACCTGGATTTCTGAGATTCTTATTTATCTTCTTTTTAGAGGAAGCCACATCCGTCAGCAAGCTTCAACTGCTTAGCTGACAGCAACGGTACAGATATGTATAACTATCGTGTTTGTTTTTTGAAGCTGTATTTTAACTTCAGAACCTATATAATCCTCTAATCGGCATGTAAAATGTCACCGGTTAAACAACCCAGCCAGTAATTATATCTGTTTCCTTTTCAACAGTTGAATTCCAACACATTAAATATAATATAAGTCAGATGGGATATATTTATAGCTGATCTTGGAGCTTGACAAACATCTTCCCTTACTTTTCTTAGGATAACAGCTACCTTATTATTTACAGTAACTAACACTATCAAAGATACAACTGTAAATAAACTACTGCTCATATATTGCATCATTTATTTAGACAATCCCCATAAAAGTAGCCTTTTGACTGCCCTTTCTGTCTGTAAAATGTAAAGTGAGGCACATCCCTTCACTCAGAAGACTTGTGAAAAATGGTGTAACTAAGGTACAAAAAAAGGGAGCTGCAGAGTCACCGTCCCTCAGGCTAAAACACGCAGCCTGTAACTGGCCCCAGGGCGGGCGGGCAGCCAAGCAGTAACATTCATCTTGTTCAGATAAAACACACTAAAATGAGAAAGAATTCTACTTCAAGTCTCATAGGACAGCTTGACCTCTTAATCTGAAGCCTAGTCAAACATACCGTGTACATTTACATGGAGCTTTTTTAAAGCCTTTTTGCAAACAATCATTTTTAGCCTTTCTGATCAGATTAGGAATATTGAGATTTAGTTACTGCACTTCTTTCAGATAGAATCTGTGGATTTGTACCATGGTCAAGTGTCTGCTTCCAGTGGGATCCAAACAACAAGTCCACTTTCACTGAGCCTTGGTCAATCACAAACCTCATCTCTATTCTGCAAACAGAAAAAAGGAGGATAAAAATACATGTGTGGGTACAAACAAATAAGTCATACATGGTCACTAATCCCCTTTTTTCATTTGCTTACATTCTCCCCTTTATACAATCTATTAAGCATTGGATTAAAGTGTAGCAGTTGTCAGTGCATAAACTTGACCCAAGCAATAAGCCAGGTCACTCTAAGCTCTTTTACAGATTTGGGAATAGTGCAAACAACCCTTATGCTATTACAACCAGCGGAAACAACACAAGAACAAAATTTCATCCGTTTCTCTTTTTTTTTTAATTCATCCATTTTACAACCCACGGTACTGTTAACACGCACAAGCTAGCAATTTGAAATGGAAGCTGCAAAACGCAGATACAGAAGTACAAAGAAAGAACATGCTTGCACTCAGAGCATAGTGGATGCAACATGGTAGAAACAGGGGGAACATTTCAGGCTTCAAACTTGACCACTGCCTTATGACCCATTTCAAAACAAAATCTGAAGGGACACCAATTTCCTATGGTACTGAGAAGCAGCTGGGGGCCTGGGAGACTTTCAGAAATTATTCAGCACCAGCATCACCATTTTTTGCCCCAAAGTATGTATTTTTCTCTTTTGTGTGCTTTACAATTCATTGACATGATGACCACTGGCTTAGTCCATTACCCTAGATATTTACACACAAATACATACACAAAAACTAAATGCCAGTTCAACTTGCAAAAGTGCACTGAGTTGCCACACCCCAACCTTCACACGAATTGTACATTCCAACAAGTCACACATCACATACCTGTGGTGTGTGGTATAAATCAGGCAATCCAGCTTTTCTACATCAGTGTTCAACTGAGTGTTAGAATGGACAAAATGAGTGACTTTAATGAATTCAAATGTGGCATCATAGGCACTTCCTAAATGGCTGGGTTTTTCATACACAGCCGTTTCAAGGGCTTACTGAGAACGGTGTGAAAAACAAAAAAGTACCAGTGATCACCAATTGTGAGCAAAAAGCAGCTTGCAAATCACAGGGGTCAAAGCAAAATGGCAAGAACTGTGAAGTAAACAGAAGGGCCACAACCAGGCAAATCGTATGCAATTCAACATTGGTGTGTAGAATATCATCTCAGAATGAAACACTTATTGAGCTTTGTCTCAAATGGACTACAACAGCCAAAGACAAATCTTTTTGCATCATGCTGATGGAACGATCAGAATTTGGCACAAGCAACATGAGGGAGCAACCCTGTTTGGTGTCAACAATACAGGACGGTGGTGGCAGTGTGATGGTCTGGGGAATCTTTTCCTGGCACACATTAGGAAAGAACATCTGAATGGCACAGCGCATGTGAACATTGTTGGAGACCAAGATCATAGCTTCATGGCTACAGTCTGTACACATCCGTATGTATGAACTGTCAACAATTCCAGGAACATGGCAATAAGTTTTAATTGCCTCAGTGTGCTGCACAGTCCTCAGATCTTGACAATATCAGGCATGTTTGGGATGAGGTGAAAAGGGCTGTTTGCACCAAGACTGTGCAACTGTCCAATCTGCAGCAACTACTCAACACAATCATTTCTGCAAGGTACAACATTCCTGCAAATCACATCCAGCACCTTTTAGAATCCTTGCTCAGGTGGATTCACAATGCTCTGAAGGCCAAAGCGACACAACACAATCCTAGATAGGTGCACCAAACAAACTGGCAACTCAGTGTAACCCTCTTTCATGACAAACTATGTCATGTATGATATGAGTTCATGGCTCAGAAAACAGACAAATAAATATAATCTTATTATCTCCATTAACATGAGCTCCCTGATTTCGATGGATATGCACCTCACCTCAAAAACATACTGGACAGCAATGAATTTGTAGAATCTCTATTTCCAGTCCCCCTTACAGTGAAATCATCTATTTTGGTCCATGTGAGCTACAGAATATAACCAAGCAGAGCCCTCAAAGCTGCAAGTTGGAAATGTCTGAAGGAAACATGTTATTGAGTAACCCCAAATAAAGAAAAAACAGTCTTCCTTACTAATTGGGGGAATTTTTTTTGCATGATTGGTTTTACAAACTGGACTAGAATGACACCTTTTGCCATGGAGGAAGGAGCCAGAAACTTTTATAATGAACAACCAAAGAAGCCTGCGGCAAAAATGATAGCAAAAATAGCTTAAAGCATTCAGAAAAACCTTCAGGAGCATTTAGCTTCATGGGTCCGGGCAACATTTGAAATGTCAAAAGCCGACGCCAATGTGCCAGCACACGGTGTCACACAGAACACCCGAGGTGTACACATGAATGAATACTCACACAGGCAGCACCCTGTGATTCACCCTCATAATCAATGTGCCCCATGACTCATCACAGAGCAGAATGTTGAAGAGGGTGGCTGCTGGGCCCAGGCCTTTTCCCTCACACTGAAGACACTGATGTGGGTTCAGTGGAGCTCAAAATACTATATCTACAGGACTAGTTCTGCCAGCTCTGGCAACAAAAGCAATTACATGCTTGCTGAAAAACAGCCAGTGGTAAAGCACTGCATATTTACCTGAATGTTTCACATAATTACTTGGAAGTTGCAGTTCTCAGTTGGCTCTGACAAGAACAGCAATCTGGTCTTAATTAGAACACATTTCATCTGGGAGCTGAGGTTGACAAAACCTCACATGAACAAGGTGGGGCTGGTTGGGAGAGAGAAGGCAATGTAGAAGTAAATGTAACAAAACAGGCATGACAATACCCTCTTCAAATGTCACTACGCTGCGGGGGTGATGCAGAGGACTAATGTTCCACAAGCACACACTGCCATTTCTTTGTAAAAGTAAACATTTGGCATTAAATACAAAATGTCAGCCGTTTCTGATGGAGAGTTTGTTGCCCTATCCCTTAATCTCTGTTAGGAAGGTGTTCATTCAAGGTCTCACTGGAAAAATTGGTCCTTGTAATCAGTTACTATGCTCTTATCCTGGGCACGAGTAACATCATCATTTACGATTTTCACACAAAATCACACAGCATTCAGTGTCACACTGAGGACTCACTTTGTCAAACATTCATTTAATCCTTGCTGTGAACCGAAATGATCCTAAACGGCAGTGCTTTAAGTAGCTCTAAATGCTGGTCTTGGCACTACTTTGTCTTCATACTGATGTTTGATTTGGCAAAGCTCTTAATAATGTTTAACTAAGTTGGCTGAATAAAACTGATCACTCAAATCATGTTCAACCAAGAATGAAACTCAAATCCTATATTTATCTGATTTTCTTTGAAAAATAAACAAAATGAACCTCAATCTGAATAATTTGTCCTTTAATTTGAATGATGAAAGGCTAAGAACATTTAAGCAGATAATTTTTCCAACAGCTATTGAAATAATCACTGCAAGCAATTTAAAAAAAAATTATATATATATATATATACACACACACACACACACACACATATATATATACACATATATGAGAGAGAGAGAGAGCGAGAGAGAGAGAGAGAGAGTTGATCTTTTCACTGTTACGGAAATTTGTGTAGTAATATTCAGTTCAGTGTCATTTAGTTTTATAGAATACTCTTGTCATGGTCCAACAGAGTGCTGAACAAACGATCAAAGAGGCACGGTAGAAGCAGATATAATACCTGTAAGGTAAGACACCTGGAAACTGAGGAGAGGGAAAAAAAAAAACTAAGTACAAAGGGAAGCAGAAAAATAAACTTCAGGAGGTTTATCCTGGTTATTCCAGGTAGAAAATAGACAGCTATTAGCTGCAACTGAAAGAAAAGAGACTGCATTAATGTTTTAAGAGATAGCTCAATGAGATTTATCATAATTTAAAAACAAGTCACTGGATAAAGCATTCTGTGTAACATAAGTTCAGCATGGAATATATTCAACCAAAACTTGAACCTATTGTAATTAATGTACAAACTGATTGCAACAAAAACTCACCCAGTATGACCATTACAATAGATCCCTGGAATCGGTGTTAGTAAGAGGCCTTCTACACAAGTCACCCACTCATTTATTATCAATCATTGCTGCCCCTCAAAAGTATGAGCTTCAGAAACAACCTTGTCCATGAGTGTAAAAAGTTAAGAAAAACAAGCTTCACAGATAATGCTGGACTTTGTGATGACATAATAGCCAAAGGCACTAAGCTGCCCATCAACAAAACACAAAAGAAACCTTCCCAAATGAACCACCAGCAACATGAAGTGCATTTCTGGTTCACACGTGCTATCTTGACCAGAACTCTTTGGCAATATAATTGCAAATGATTAGCCCTATTGTTTGACCTTCCATTACTGAAAAACTTTCATCTTCACTGACCTGCATGTCAATGAACCATTACAGAGACCATTGTTAGTTCATTCTACCATGTGGGAAGTTTCCAAACAATAAACAAGAAAGTTGAAGTGGTTTACCAGATGAGTGGAGAACATTACAATTTCCTGCTAGTGAAAGAGAAAGCCTGACATTTAAGATTTCGTAATCAAGCATGACTTCATATGACAATCAGCTCAGATGTGAATAACTTAAGTCCAAGAGCAGGAAGTGCAGCCACACAGAAGGACTGTCATCCTTTTGGAGGCATACAACTGTCATATGTCATATACAATCCAATGCAAGGGAATGGAGGAATGACAGATATACAAGGCCACGGTCCTAAATATAGATTTATGACGGCATTGTAGGCAGTGGAACGCACTTCAGAGAGGGGGTATTTGTAGTCTCATTTATTGAAAAAGGCTGGCATGGTATGTACCCCAGGACTGGAGCATCTACTGAGTAAATACAAAGTGGAGTAGGATGCTTACAAGCTTTTCAGTTTATCAACACTGAAGAGTCTTTCAGGCATGCTGCTGAGCCCCAACATTGTGTCTCAGTACAATAGTACTCAGGGAGGTCTTTTAAAACCAGGCTTCGGTGAGCATGCTTTTCTAGAACCATCTCAAGAAAACTGTCAAATGGGTCTCACCAGCAAATGCAAATAAGGAAGTCATACAGATGAATATAGAGTGGGTGTAAATAGTATTGAGGGAGAGGGACAAATTTTGGGTCTATAACATGAACTATATATTATTAAAAACAGCACGAGTTCCCTTAAATAATGTGTTGAAGTCATTCCTGTAAATTTGCTGGTGAAGAGAACTGTCATAAAAAGACCTCTTAATTATCATTAATTAAAATGGAAACATAAATACATTATGCTACAATACAAAAAATTTCCAAAATCTGGTTTGCAACTCAAGATTATCAGAACTGCTCTGGATACCTTTAAGCCTTTTATGATCTTCTTAATGATTCATGTAAATTGGCAATTTTAAATTGCCAGTATTTTGTGTGTGTGTGTGTGTGTGTGTGTGTGTGTGTGTGTGTGTGTGTGATTGATTGATTATGATGGACTGCTGCCCCCTCCAAGGTGTACCCTGCCTTCTGCCTTATGTTTTCAGGATAGACCTCAAGTCACTGAGAAAAACCTGCACTGGACAAGCACTTACTAATAACAAGTGGGTTCTTTTTTTTGAATTTTCAAGTGCTGATATTTAAATTAATTTACTTTGAAATGCAACCCATCTTCTTCATTGAAGAACACTTTGAGAAGCCGCTTTTAAATGTGCGATGTGAATAAACATTATAAATATTATAGATTATTATAACAATAACAAGGGTATTCCCATAATTAAAGTTGTCACTTGTAATGTCTGTTGAGCTATTTGTAAAGTATCACATCAAAAGAATTCAATATTTCAGTGCAAGTTTTACACTGAGTCTTTTGCCTTTTCAATTTGTAACACAAATTACTGCAAGTGAACACATGACTATCAAAACTCAGTTGCCCAGCAGAAGCTCCATCTGACAGGTGGAGGCTGCTTAGCTCGTGAAGTGATCAATGCTATCGAGGCTTGTATTTTTAATTGAAATTTGTGGTGTTTCTTCTAAATGTGAATTAAAAGCTCATTATGTGATTTGCGCAGCACAAATTACACATTTTAAAGTCAGAATACTTATAACAGAGGTTTATTGTAAGAGAGAAGCCTGTATTAAATTAATGCTTTATAAATGAAATGTTATACTACTAACACCATCTTTAACTGTTATAAATCCAACACTAAAGCAAATTAAAATATATATTGGTAAAATAATCCCCAGCAAACCTGCAGAGTTAAGACTCACTCAAGCAACCATATCTCAGAGGTCTGAACTAAATTGTGAAAAAATAGTCTGAATAATATTGCTCAGTTTGTACAAGTAATGACTGCTACCACTTTTTTCTTAAAAAGTAATAATATACCAGGCACTAAGACCATCTGACACTTACAGGGGCGCATAAGTTTATCTTTTATCCCATTCCCATAAATCCCATGCGCCGTACAGTATATGCAGTGCAGCTGAATTAACTATTTTCTATGCAGTCTCTACAATCTTCTTTTCTGTTTGCAGTAAAAATGCAGTATTTCTCTGGAGTAAGTAAATGTGTTTCCTTTGTGTTTTAAGAATTTCTTCTTAGCATTTCAATTTCTAAAAATTTTCTATGAGATAGTTATTTTCTGCATTATAAACAATCTTATGCGTCATTCGGCATAAAACAAAGAACAAAAAAGATGACACTTTCTTTTTTGAGAAAGTCTATTTCGGCAAAACTCACAGCTACGGCTACATTTCTTACTTCTCAGTGCTTATGCCAAACCAAGCTGCTTGAGTGAAGCTACTCAGGAGAATGTACTCCTTTTGAACAACAAAAAAATGTCTAACATATAAAACCATTAAAGAACTTTCCATTTTAACCACCATTTGATCAGTGTTAACATTTTTCAACATTTATAAGCCTGAAAGAGTCAAACTGCAAATAAATGCAATATAAATGCAGAAAAAAACACCGATACAGCCGTGATTTATTCAACATCCCTCATTCATTGTTTTATTTATTTTATTTATTATGTGCAAGCCCTGACACAAAATTATCCCAGCTTATCTTAATTATCATCATTGCTTCCCAACATACAGCATGTTCACACTGAATACTAGAGAAAAAATATGGCAATAATTTAACACCTCATATAATCTCTAAGATACAAAGCTGTAGTAATATGATTATATGCAGAGGTAATATGAGCAAAGGGCCAGCAGGTAAACTTCCAACAAAGTCCCGCTTACAACCTTTCATGTTAATCTTTAACTTGCCAGCATTTGCCTTTCTGCTTATGCTCTGATAATGACTGTTTAAAATTCTATATTCTGCCAGTTCAGTATGTTGCCTCTTGAATGTTGCGTGAGGTTTGAACTGAATGCTGATTATCATATTGCACTATAAAAGCTTTTTATCAAACACACACACACTTTTCCAGTTTAACAACAGGATTTCACATTGACTCCTACTTTATTGCAATAAACAATTCCTAGCTGCACCCCAGTGAAGCTACAACATGTGAAGCTCAAACAAAAACTTCCTTTCCTCAATTTCCTTTTGTGACTACCATAAAGGGGCATTTGATTTTGTGGACATGTCTGTTTCTTGGGTTTACTGTCCTTATAGGGCTATCTTGAAATTGGTATAGGACACACACACACAGACACACACTTACAAACAAACAAATAACAATTTAGTCAATTCCTTCCTTGAGGAACTAACAGCCCACTTGAGTTCTCTTAGCTGTTGCTCTTGGTTTTTAAGGAGGGGTGGTGTTCTCTCTCTTCATATTTCTAGAAGACGGTGAAGGAATTGTAAATGTGAATCTGCAGTGGCCAGTTGAGGAATTCTCAGTTATCATCTAAACATCCTGTCACTCCCCATCAGTGAACAAGAAGGTTGCGTGAGAGGCTGGGGACATCACACTGCTCTCCCTAAACTGTGTCCAAGGACCAATGAAGCAAGTCTACGAACAAGGATTTCTGTTTTTTGGAGGAAGGGTGGTTGTATGGGCGCCCATCACCACTGGCAGAGAACCAATTGAAAATATAATAGGTTTCCTTACAAGACAAACTGTGGGCCAGATCTATTTTCCGCTACAGGCATCCACACTGCCAGCTCCCTGTATAGTCGGCAATAAAGCACCATTGCATAATACCCAGGAGGGACAGTCATGGGCATTTTGACCACCGGGTTTATTAATCTCCACTTCTTCATAGTTGGGAGTTTTGTTTTCCTCTCCTCAGCTGCCAGGTGGCTTATTGTAACACTTACTACATATTAAAAAACCATAGAAAAGAGAGACTGTTTTAGACCGTTCCATTCTCTACATGCTCCATAGCACTTTGTTCAACACTGCATTATCCTGGTGAGAAGAGAGTTCTATAAATATTTTGAATTGAACTGAATTGAATAAAGGAAACAGAATTTTAACAAAAAGACATGATGAAGAGTTAGCCCCACAGACAGGTTCCTTTGCCAGCTGTATCAAACCAGCGCTGATTCAGCAGATTCATCACTGATTTGTCTCTGTTGCTGATTTGAGAGATCAAAGATAATCTGGCCCATTTGCCCTTCAGCTACCAGGTTAATTCTTGCAGAGAAAAATACCCTGTGACAACCACGAATTACTAATTGTTACATACACAATAAAAACAAAAATAAACATCATGTTCAATTGTTGTTTTAGTATTAAACTTTTTCATCTTAAAAGCTAAGTTTTAAAATAAATTTGGACTGTTGACAACAGCACTGTGTAAAGCGGAAAACTGGTTTTAACTGGTTGGATTTTTCCAGTAACAAGTTAACGCACCTGCTGTCACATTCATTATTATTAAAGTAACATCTTCCTACATTACTTCTCACAATAACTAATGAGAAGTGAAAAAATAAAATAAATCAAAACCAATTCCTCAAGTGTATTATTTGAACTTGGACAGTTAACTTGCCCACAACAAAGAGATAAAAACAAATAATTCTGACCTTAATCACATCTTTGGAAAATATATAAAATTTGCCATACATACATCACCCTCAGAAGCCTACTTTATTTGGAACAGAATTGCAAAAGAAAAATAGACTCAGAGAATCATTTGAAACAAAGGTGCAATACTACTGGTCTAAAAAGAAGAAAATATAAGGGAAGGAACATGGCATGCCTTGCTCTTAGATTAATAATTCAATTCTTCCTTTTAAATAATACATTAAGGTATATGATTTGTCCTCCTCAGCAGAAAGAAGTCTATAATGAGCAAAAAATGTCTCATTGCGTACCGTGCCACACTGTCACCGATACGGCATATGAAGCATCAACTAAGCAAAAGTTTTGCGGAAGGGTTCACTATGGAGAGGACCGTGTCCATTCCTCAGTGACCTTCCTGGAAAGGGCCCACATTTGCCCCAGACATGATCAATGGTCACCCATAGAATACTGTACATTTCTGTTTCACAGGAATAATGTGTTGTGTTTCAAGTGCAAAGGTGATTCAGTTAATGTGAACACACTTAAACCTTCTCAACCACAGGACAGTGTTTGACTTGTCAGATGTTCTTGAACTGCCTCAGGGTTTGCTTTATAAGAAGAAGCTCGGGCTTAGACTAGAGCTACAAAAAGTATATATGTTACTGCTGGCTTTAGTTTCTGTAGCAGCCTGTGACTTTCCTAAACACTTGTGTCTCATTTTTGTTCAGTGCAAGATATCTAATTACAATGGCGCTTGCCAAAACATAACAGCAGTAAGTGAAATGGTTTCTGATAAATAAATAAATAAATAAATAAATAAATAAATAAATAAATTTTTTTCATTCCCAGGTTATCACTGCACTGACTGTGATCAAAGTCTCCAAAAAGTTCTACCAGGGGATCAATCCCTCTTTGCCAGTTAAAAAACAAACTGAACCAAACAACATGCCTCTCAACAGTGCACAAAATGGTCTGTCTACCAGCTCTCTTATGCCATACCTCAACATTCAGTACCATGCCAACAGGCAACACAAATAACATTAATGCTGTCCAGGAAAAACATTACCAGAATGACTGAAAAAGGTGATTTCTGTGGCAAGATGCATTCATGTTCTAATCTGCATAATTGGTTTTGGTTACAAGAAGAAGCCCTGTCTTGATGTTTATCTAGTACTTACCTTACAACTGGACACCGAGCAGTGGTGTACAATTATGAACCCTGTTCTGAAGGTGTAAAGTATTAAATGAGGATGTGTGAAAGGGAATCACTGATGTACCTACTCACTGGTGAGAACAGCCAAATGACACTATTACTACAGTGCTGCTCGGAACACGATCACACTTCATGAACGGGAGGCTGGTATAGCATTATCCTATTACCCCCTAATGTGAGATGCAGATGTTAGCATTCTGCAAACCATTAATGCATAATTACAGGAATAATTTTAATTCTAAAAAATAAATGTATAGCAATAGGTTGGAGTGTATGTGGGTAAACAGAAAGTCTGCACTTAATCAAATACAATTATATCCTGTTTATGTTAATATATCTTAGAGCTGTTTTTTTTTGTAACGACCTCTTCATGCTGTTGTGGATTTTCCTTCACATCTGTAAAACCACTGCATATGGGGAACCTAGAAAAGGGCTGTGCATTATATAGAACTGTAAAGCCAACCTACCAACAAAGTTTTTGCGATTTATTCTCCCCTTCACAATGAACGCAATAAACAAAAGACAACACGATCTAATTTAGGCCTTACGTTTTTAACCAAAACACCTGGTTCTAACAGAAACCATCCCCGAACCCAGTGTTCTACCAAAGGTCCAGTGCATGCATACAAAACACACAGTATCAAAAAAAAAAAAACTTAAAAAGATTACATCCTCATCACACATAGCATCAACTCCAAATAAAATATGTTTAATACACCCTAACCATGACTGTTTATACTGCTGTAGATTTCAGGGATTCCAGTTTCTTATGAGAAAACCATTTCACCTCCTCACTTCAAACACAAATGCATATATGCATTTCATTGCCTTTTCATTGGGTTGGGCAGTCCAAAAACAGACTTCACAAGAAATCTGCTAAGTGAGTGTGGAAACTAAACCATTCCCACAGTTCATAAACCATGAGCATCAAGCAGCCTGTTGGATCCAGATCAATTAATCAATTATTCAGTGTCATCCTCAATGCATTCCTTCACAGAGGCTCCAATCGTTTTGAAGTATTATGCCTTAATAAACTCACCAGATTTCTCACACTTATTTTCCAATGGAAATTGAAAGTTGTCTGGGTTTTTATCAGTACTAAGCAGCTATATGCACACAGTTATTCCCCCAAATAAAAGCATATCATTTTATGCATAATAATAAACTTCAGACCAGCTGTTTTAAAAGCTGATTATATTGCTGTACATAACTGCCAAGTTGGAGAAAACACCAAGGGAGAAACAAGCTCTGAGCAAGAAATTCCTCTGGAAAATTGTCTGTTTAAACCAACTTAAATGGATCACACAAAGTCTGC
The DNA here is from genome assembly GCA_900497675.1 of Arapaima gigas. Lineage (NCBI taxonomy): Eukaryota > Metazoa > Chordata > Actinopteri > Osteoglossiformes > Osteoglossidae > Arapaima > Arapaima gigas. The sequence continues at coordinate 238,738 of UFQX01000247.1, forward strand.
CTCTTCAGAGTTAGAGTAGTGTCAAAACTGATAGTAGCAATAAAACAAGCAACATTAACACTCTGAAGAAAAAGATAACAAATTGTTATTGTATTTCCATCCTTCCTAAATGCCACTTTAGAACAGCAACTGTGAGTAATCGTCAATCACCAACCAGTTACCAGAAAAGGTGAAAATATTCCTCTGCGAACACCCGTACGACGTGGAGTTACTGCACAAATCTGCAGAGAAGTGCTGTGAAAGTCAACTGGATGACCAAAGATGGAAAGGGGGGGAAAAAAAAAAATTCACACAATGTTTAATTTTAATACTTGCAAAAATGATATAATTGCCTAGAATTATCATTTTAAATACTTGAAATATCCAACTCCAGCAACATCAGCTCAGGCACTAAGGTAGTTTGTCAAGTGGCACTTGATCTGCTTCTCTAGCAGGTACATATAGGACTGCAATGTTCTATTTAACTAGTTTAAATATAATATGACCTTCTCCAAGTAATGAATACGTTAATCTGGCATTCCCGTGCAGCACTACATTAATGCAAGCCCTGTACAAATACAAAGTGATTCAAAAAGAACTGAATACTTTCATAAATGTACTCAATGAGTACTTACCATATGAACATTTAGTATATGGCCCATTTGTAAGATTAAGAAAAACCAGAGTTGCTTTACAAACTGCTTTAGACTAGATTTTAGCTAGTGAGTGAGTAAATCTTTTAAGCTTCAACAAGATTAAAGATGCAAAAAGCCAAGCTTGGAGAGTTATCCCTAGTTTATTGATGAAAGTATACACTGGTAGACATTGCAACTTGGTGGAACAGAGGACTTGATTGACAGCTGAATATCAACACCATGTCACATTATTCCCCTAACTACTGACCAGATGATCTGAGTCAATCTAAGGTGTATGGGTGACTTAAGAGGCCCAAAACGCTGTTTGTTAGTTCAGGGTGCTATGTTTTTGTTTGTACTGTATTTTAATGTGGCCGCCTTGAACTTTGATAATTTCGGGATAATTACCCTAAAGTATCACAGCTTCAAGATAATTCAAGTTCACCAGAAAGTCAATGAATTTAGGATGATTCTAACTCTATGATGGTTCTGGGAAACTGACTCCTGTTTATCTCTCTTAAAGGGAACACGACAACATTCTGGAGCACTACTGTTATCCTCCCTACTCCTAGGGCCACTTCATTCCCACTACAGGCCACAGCATCCACTAACACTTAACCCATTTGAAGAGTGAGAAATATAACCATTATCTGCTGCCTGAAAATTATAGTACAAAGGACACTTCTAATATGCAAAACTTCCAAATTCATATCAAAATGGAAAGTTAAATGTGTCTGAGTATAACTGTGTCCACTATACTAGTAATTCCACACCATTGCTGTGGAGAAAAACACTATAATTATTATGGATAAGCTTTGGATAAAAATTTGTCATAGCAAAAGTTTCCATTTGGATACTAATATATAGGTATTAATTTTCAAGAGCTGTTATAATGAAAATTGTACACAGAGAGCTCAGATACCAAGGGATTGCTGCATTCATATATAATACATTCCTTGTAATTCCACCTCTAATCATAAAGACATCCTAAATAGAACAAATTGAAACATTACATTGTTATATTTAAAATATGGTAAATTATTATTATGATAAATTACTCAAAGAGCTAAAATAAAACACTGCTATTGCAAAGTAGCCCTATAGGAGGTAGCATTAATCGACCTATTACTGTATGTTCTCTCCTAGGTCGTCTTCTGTCAAAGTTAAGTCGCTGTAGTGAAGTCATCTTATTTTAAAAAGATTCCTCAAGAATGTCTTCCCTCAGATCTGATTTACTGCAATACTCCCCCATCAGTAAACAGTATGACCTTCTCCCATCAGCGGTGGTGACTCATGGAGACACACTCTGGCCAGAAACCCAGCACCTGTGCAACAGGCGGAGGCCTGGGGGCAACACACTGTATGAAGGCGGACCGAGGCTGGCAGACCTGTTTGGCAAACCTTTTGTTTCATCAAACAGGAAGGAGGAGGAGGCCAGGCATGCTGACACTCCACGGCTGACTGGAAACGAAAGGAAAACTGGCACAGTCCCAGACCCCTGCACACACAAAGGTGCAGTTGCTGTTGGCGGGGTTTTATGTACTATGGCAACTTATTCACAGAGCTCTATGGGTGACTACGAGTGCATGTCATGGGCAAACATTAGCTGTATGTGGATTCTTCTGGAATCCACCACCCTGAGCGAATAAAGATGTCTGTCAGAATCTTTGATGTGGGAGACACTGGTTTGAAGGGGTAACACTCCAAGGTTGCAGAAATGAATCAGGCCAGCTGTGGTCTGTGTACAGTTTGCGTGTCCCCTGTGTTTACACTGAGTGTACTCTGGGAACTACAGTTTCATTCCACAGCCAAAACTTACCCGGTGAAAAAAGCTTTCCTGGTGAAGAATCACCTATTTAAATTGCATCAGTTAACTAAATGTCATTATGTAACTAATGAACAAAGACTGTTGCTGTCTGATTTGGTTCCTACCATTTTCCACGGTAGTTATTAGTCCAGTCTAAGTGTGGGGTTATTGGCGTATAAGCTGGTAACATTCTGCTAGAAACTTCTGAGCTATTCAGTGCCACATTCCTACTCACTTTATCAACAGGCCGCAGTCAAACACTGTGTCTCTGTTCATTAAAGCACCCAAAACATTGCCACCGTGCTAAGGCTGAAGACCCCTTGGTTTAGCCTCTTTTGCTCCCAGGTGTCAGAGATTCCCAACAGATCCAACAGCATTCGCAGCAGTCCTACTCATGCCAGCACTGTAGCCAAAAATCTCAGAACTGCAGAAGTAGATTCATGCTGTCCATCTGTCAGGAGACGAAGATGCCCATCAGCCAAATTGACTTCAACAGAGATTAGTTAGTCAGGCTCAACCAAGCCCTTCTAATTAAATCAAATTGCTCCAGGAAAGCCCTTGTCAAGAAGGAAAGGTCTATTCTCCAAGCTCAAAAAACACAGCACATAGATAGAAGGACTAGAAAGCCTTGATACACAAAGAGAATTGTCAGCGCTACTCAGGGACTCTGACATCAACTTGTAAACTTCAGGGAAAACTAACTTCCCACCTTATCATAACATCACCTCCAGAATTTTCCAGTACTGTTCATACTTTGGCCATGCTCATAAATGCTAATAAATAAACTGATCTATCCACGCAAGACAGGATATCAAATGTGTGCTTTATGGAACGAAGTACTGAAATGATGATTAAAAATGACCTACAAAATGCAATAAAAACATTAAACACTACATTTGCATCATCTTAGTGCTATTTAACATTTTCTTACTGCTTTCTTTCTAATCTTTATTTTATCCATCTTTGATCAACATGGATTTCCTGGCTAAAATGCTCCTCAGAATGCAAACCCATTAACTTAACAAGAAGTTTCACTGTTTAGAGGCCAGGAATGTTAAGAAAGGTCATTCTCCCTTGGGAGGGCAGATGTGACAGTTATCAGATATCAGATATACTAAATCAGACAACTGTGCAAACAGGGATGTTGTCCACCTGTTCGCTGCAGTACTGGTAGCAGAAGGCTGGGTAATGATTAAATGCTCTCTAGAACGATAAAGAAATCTTCTCCCAAAAAAGGCCAAAATAGCTACTAAAACCATTTATAGCAACAATCTTAATAGGCACAGCATAAAGACACATAACCCAATTTAAGAAGCCAGTACATTTAAAGATTTTTTTTTTTACAGTTAATCTTTCAGTCTCATAACACAGCCCTTTACTGACTGTCTTGATACCAATACAGTGGCATGTACACAATCATTTGGGTAAGTGACAGGTGACACAAAATTCAAAACAACTCTGAAAAAAACATTTTATTATAAAGAGCTGTCCATGTTTTCATCCAGAAGGCTGACTGTTTTTCTAACTAAACAAATGAAAAGGTAAAGAATTTATTTTCATCTCCAGTATCACAAGTGGGAACACACAATTTTGTTTGAGAGCAATATACTCCAGTCCAACAACTTACCACCTATCATTTATCGTTAGGACTCAATGTGTATAGGATCGACCCATGATGCAGAAGCTAGCAAGATCACGGTGGCAGTTTTCAGGGGATGCTCCACTGAGCCCACTGAGTTGAAATGACCATCGAGACATTCAGTATTAGAAGCCTATAGGATTCACTCTGTCTTCTGCATGCAGTGAGGCAGTAGCTTGAGGGACAGCAGACTGAAACAGTGGTGCCTTAAACATGCAGGAGCAATAAAAATACAGTTGTAGGACCAAGTATGTCTTCAGGCACAAGAGTCAAACAAGAAAACCAAACATGTTCTAATCTGGGCCAAGGAGAATATGAGTTCTTTGTTTTGAATACTGTGCTCTACAACTTGTGTTTACACTAATGCTCATAAAATGTAATGCAGCAGTAAAATCACTGTGTCATCACCATTATCACATTCAAATTCAAACAGAGCGACAGAGACAGGAGGAACCACACCACCGGGGAGAGCACATTAAAGTGAGCCAAGCAATAAAATAAGTCAAAAAATGAGATCTGAATGAGGATTACTCTCTGATCTCTCATTCAATTTTAAACTTAATGGATGGTGAATGCATGCAACATGATCTTAATGAACCCTACTAATGTAGACTTAATAACGTAACTTTTTAAAACATATGGTTCCGCTGTAGTAGAAGCCTTAATCTCTAGCTATAAAATACATAGAGAGATTGCAAAGCAAAACCAGCTGTTTCTAATTTTCCTCCACACCAATGCATAGATAATACCAGTATTATAATGACAAAAAGTGCAGAGGTCTAAAAGAATGTATTATGGTACAGACAGTGCATCAGTGGTCCATTTGCCAAATCAAAACAAATAATAATAATAATAATACATACATACATACATACATGCATGCATGCTTTTTACAAAAATTAATAGCAGTGACTGGTTTATTAAAAACTACAAACTTCAAAATATCACAGTAAAACAATGGCTAGGAAGACTCTGTAGACCTCTCACACAGCAACAGGTAAACATGCTATTCACATTACCGTGATTGCATCAGAAACATGACACTTATTGCCCTGTTTTTAAGAAAAACGTCATACCGTATGTGTATTGTCCTTAGCAGCAAAAGGCAACTTCTCCTTTGACTTTGGGCTTATAACAGGAGAGCATCTCACAAAGTCACCTTCCTGGCTCCCAAGATTTACATGTGGATAATTTGAACAGGCTGCAAAATAAAACAGCACTGTCCTCATTTCATATGGAAAACACCAGAAATGAGCAGTGTCAAAGGACACGGAGCAGGCAACCGAGCTGACAGCTGGTGACATTCACACTGTACAAGTGTGTGGCAACATGGGGAATTCAACTATGAAGACAGTCTGTTGGATTTTAATATGACTTATGCCAGTAAGAGCTCCCGAAGGTTGCTATTATTCTGCAAGTGTGCCAGCTTGGCACTGAGCACAGTGTATGTGTGCCTGCACATGTGGGAATGGTTCCTTTCCATCGATCTACTGAAAGGGTCAACTGGGAAAATAGTAATCCAGCAAAACTGGAAAACTGCAGTCATAACACTAGTGTTCCTTTAACTTAATCTTTGCACTTAATTTGTACAATAATATGATGAAACTGGATGCACACCATCCAGTCAGATGACATAACATACATCTGAATTTTGTTTCTGCAGAAAAAAAACTCTTAAAATAGGATATGGGGATATCTTTGGTAAAATCCCATAATTACCGGCAAAGGATTGAAAGACATAAATGTCTATACGCCCCACTTTTTAAGATAGAAGAGCCACAGTTAGCAAACAGCTATGGACAAATACCTATACTGCACGACATACTGCCGGATCTGGGTTTCAGGGGTTTTATTTAGGTTTTTAAAAGCTATTCTGATCACCTTGAAATGGAAACACTTTTTCCCCATTTGTAGGAATCCTAGTGAAACAAGTGAGAAAAAAGTGTGAACAAATGAGAGAAAAGAACTGCTTATTTGGCTGCATCTCATAACGGTGTCACTCCTGCTCACTCAAAGATCATTTAGAATCAAAACAGACAAGTGCATCTCTCTTACTCCTCAGCAATCGAATGCTTCACTGTCAACACATGTGCTCCTTCTTAAACTGTCACTCTCACCCCTCTTAAGGGCCTAATATAGCTTGAACCATGAAGGAAAAAACACAAATAAATGTAATTTTAAAAAACAGGAGCACTATTCTTAAGAGAGAATTAATTCTTGAGATGAAAATCTACCACTTCAGTATTACCATTACTGCAAGACGATTCCAGCAGGGCTACTTATAAGAACAGATCTTTTACAAAAGGATCAAGACAACAAATACGTAACAGAATTTTACCGCTTAATAGAAATTCCTAAATTTAACAACCATTTTAAATTACTGCTGTGATGGATGCCATTGCATAAGACAGACAGCTGAGTGAAGAACTATTATGATGTGCATTTAATTTCAATACGTGAACTCAACGTTTTAATAGTTAAAGCAGCAGGTATGCAGCAAGTAGTGGACTGGTTAGAGCTGTTGCCCTACACTTGAAGGACCCAGTTTCATATCCCCCCTCCTGCTGTACTACCCTTGAGCAAGGTACTTTCCCTAAATTACTCCAGTGAAAGATATACAGCTGAATAAAGGGGTAAATAATTGAAGCAGTTTAACATTTATAGTAATTTTGGAGAACAGTGTCAGCTAAATAAATCAATGTAAAAAATGTTAAATGTCAGTAGCAGAAACATTATGACCGTTTTTTGTAAACAATTTTAAAAAATAAACAAGACCCTTTTTAATGTCAATACATAAAAATCAATAAAAATCTAAATAAAAACCTTTTCTAAACATGACACAAAAAACAGAGTCAGAAAGAACGGTAAGCGCAGTATAGGTCCCTTCGTGCTATTTAATTTCCATGAGTGCTGAGGTCTGAATCACCCCCTGGCTCTTGGGGGTAGAACGTTTGCCCAATAACATAGCAAAGGAAATCAAGAAGGATTAGAAGGTTTGTGGATTGGAAGGTTGTTTGGGTCCAATCCCTTACTAAGGACTGCTGCAGCCTGTCAACACTGATCCATGTGCCACTAGTGTGGAAGTACGGGGATAAGTCAAAAGTACCTGGAATATGGTAATACTGTTGGCTGCAGTGACAGTTGTGCATACTTACCCTCATATAAGAACCCTTGTAAACTGGAATTATCAGCCTTGCTGAGTTCCCACTGCTGATGAACTTCCATATGCAGTAAGTGAGTGCTTCCCAATTATATGAAGACAGATATCTAAGGATGGGAATAAAATTCAAAAAAGTACCTTTAAAATGCACAATGGCATCAAGTAATGTAATCAGATACAACTCTTATTATACAGCACCATCCTACACAGTCAGCTCTACAGAACACTCTCAGAACACAGTAGTAAAACACAAACATAAAGGAGATCAATTTCCATTTAGTAGCACTTGGAGTAAAAGAACGGCAGAATGTAGGTTCAGAAAATTATGATTCAACACACAGATTTGAATCACCCAGAGCTACGAATTTGATTTGGGGTGAACTGCTTGACTTCTTCAGCTAAGGATGGCTATTTTTCTCTGGCTTACAGAAACAATAATCGCTGCAACTGTTAGATTATGTTTCCATACAAAAGTTCACTGTTTTTTCAAAGCAGCAAAAATGTAAAACTTGAGACACAGTATAAAATAATGCACCTAAACATACAATGCGGTATAACCCAATGGACAACAGATTTTTTTTTTATCTGTACAAGTAAAGCCACATTTAACCAACAAATTACTGATACATGATGTGATGCTAATAAATATTTTAATGAAATTATCACTATGCCACCACAAAAAATCAATATGCGCTCAATTCCAAACAGATCATTAATATTATTCCACCAGATATCTTGCATTTGCGACTTATGAGAAAAGTCAGTTAGATTGACTACTAGTTAAATATTAAAAGATGGCACACAAAGCAATTTAAAGTTTCCCTAATAAAGGCACCAATGTGTTTTTTCCCTGCACTGTCATAAATTCCCTTAAAACAGCCTGTAAGGAACCTTTCAATTGGCTCTCAATATGCAAAAGTGTCATTTTAAAATCAAGAAAAAGAAAATAATTAACAGCCACCGTCTGCATAATAAACAATGCACATCAAGTGCAACGATGGTTTTGACTACTTTCAGAAAAAGATAGAAAAGCTAAATACAGAAATATAAAAATGGGAAATGCTTAAGTGCTTTTATTACCCAAAATCACCCAACACCTGAACATTCTGCCTTTTTTTAATCACTGCATTCTTATTTCAGAAGTGGTGATAAAAATACCCTGTAGCACGTCTTCACTCACAAATAAAGTTGGATTTGTATCTAGTAATCTGTTCCCTAATTGACACCAAATGCGACAGGCTTTACAAGCAGTGCTACATATTAATGTGCTCACTGCCTGTTGTGAAGTCCACTGTCAGAACTTATGAGTGTGAGATGTGAGCTTATAAACTGCACAACATTAATGTAGCCAATACTCTTCTCCAAAGCAACTCTCAGTGTTAGGCTACCTACATGTAGAGTATTTACATAGCAGGGTCCCCCCCAAAGAACAATTTTGGGTAGGTACCTCACTCCACAGTGGGATTCAAACCTGCAAACCCTTATTCTAGAACCAGCAGCTATGCTACCTGCTGCCCTAGGTATTACTGTTAAGGGGTCTGTTATGATATAACAGCATATAAGAAAATACACAGAAAGGGGATAACATACTAATATTAAAGTTTTTCAATGATAATTTCTAAGGGCAGCTGTAATCTCAGTTAAAGCAGCTGAATGGAGAGTCGATAAAGTTCTCAAAATGCTTTTCCTTCATCCCCAACATTGATCTTTGGTGGCCCCAACACTGACCCCCACACCACAGCACTGCTCAGCTCCTAAAACGCTGCAAAAGGATTGATTTCACTAGTGCTCAGACGTAAACAATGATAAACCCTGAGCAAACACAGCAATGCTGAAATAAATACAAACCGAGCTTTTCACACCCAAAATGGGTGGCACAGGCACAGCTGGTCAAGTAAGCCAGTTCACATCTATGCTATAAAAAATGCATTAAAGAAGAGGCTTACATGTAACGTTCTCAGTGCAGTTCCACAATAAAAAGCAGATGTCCGAAATGGTTAGACCTCAGTGGTCAGAGAACAGCAATCTTATTAGCAATTACAGGTCGAGGGGAGGATTATTTTATTGCACAGCTGCAGAAACCCAATAACTTCTGTAGATTACTGAGATTTAATTAACCGTCTCCTTTTTAAAGCAGGACTGTATTTTATTTCCACATCCATGACAGCAGCTTCTGTGTTTCCGAAGTGCCGAACCACATGGTTGAGGTAGGAACAAGAAGAGAAAAATCAAAGACCAAAAACACAGGGAAATTACAGGTATTTCATTGCATATTACAAAGCAGTTCATCCACAGTAAGAATAAATACGTTGCATGCTGCTCTTAGCGTTTCAACTACGTTTCTGTACAACATGACAGTGGACTAGTTGGCAGAATACTAACCTAAGGAAACTTAAAACGTATTAAACTCCTTCTCCGCAACAGGACCTACTGAACCAGCAAAGGAACAAAACGAAAAACATGATAAAACAGATGAATTTGGCTGTAGTTATTATAACAATCGGAGTTATTTTGGCGGGTTTCGTGTGACGTGGGGTCAACTGAGCCGTGCGTGAAAACAACTTTCTGTTTGTTTCCCACGTGTGTGTGTGTGTGTGTGTGTGTGTGTGTGTATTCTAGGAAATGTTGCTGACAACTCGTCTCCATGCTAAGATATTTGCTCTCGGCTGCTTCAGAAAAGACGGCTCGTTTGAAAGAAGCTCAGCGGATCCACGAGTTCGGTTTCGGCCTCCTTGGCGCCAGTTTCGCTGTATTTCTATTTCTGTTTATTGTTGTCCTCCGTCCGGGAGAGCGGCTAAGGCCGGGCTGTGCCTCCCCGCGTATCCCACCGTGTCACAGCGCGGCTCTCCCGGTTCCTCCGAAGCGACACACTCACGGAGACACACAGAAAGATACACAAACACGCTACGTCTCCTACTCACCCCCTGGATCGTTAGTGTACCCGCGCGGTGACCGCGAGACGATAAGCGCGACCTCAGGCGCGTTTCTCCGACGTTGTCAGCGGCTCGCAGCGGTGGCGGGGCTCCGCGCGGCTGCGGGCTCGAGGCGTCCCGGCTGTCTGACACAGATCGGTCCGGTCTGCGGGGGAATGTGAGCAGGCAGCCAAGACCGTCGACTGCAGGGACAAGACTGTCGATTGGCCAAGACCCGCGTTTGTTCGGCAGGCGTATTCAGGACTGCTGTGTCCCTGGAGCTGAGCGTGTGCCGGCGGCCGGTGGAGCTCAATGTCTGTGCAGCTGCTACTGCGGCTGCGGCTCACTGAGATTCGCCCATCCCATCCTTCATCTCTGCGTTCAAACACGCACTAATTCCTGTGAATCGCAGGCTTTGTCTTCACATTCAGTCCGAAGTTAATATCCCGCTGGGTTATTTGCTTTACATAATACATCTCCAGTTTGAAGCCGTTCCAAATATTTCTGAAGACACTGGAGTTTGTGGAACTGCTGAGTTGTTATGAACGATTCTTGAGTTGTTTTTTTTTGTGTTTTAAACAATATTATTTAAATATTTCTAAAGCCCGGCGTGGGGGACAAAAAGAACTGTGGTTAGATCATTTAAACAAATCTCCATGGCGATCAGTCTAAGATAACCTTCATTGTCTGTAAGAATGAGGCCTCCAGGTCCCTCAGGACCACAGCAGCAGAGACTCTCTCAACCACCCAGGCCTGTTTTCTGGCAAGGCAAAAGTGGCCTGAAAATCATTTCTGCTGTGTGTTTTAAGGCTCCTGAGTTTTTGATGCAAACAGTCCTCCGTTTGAAAAGGTTAGCTTGTCTGGAAATTGAACGATATTAGTGGAGCTCTTACACCTCTTCCCCAAGATGGGTTTTTATCTTATTGTCTGCAATTGTGTCTGCATTTTGAAGAGATCTGGGTGTATCTATTATAACACAGAGCACGATTCATGTTAAAATAATAATGGTTTAAGTCCAAAAAAACCTTTCAGGATACTGTAGCTTTGCACGCCAAGGCTTTCAGGATTCTTAAGTCTTAGTAAGCAGGTAACAGGTATTTTTCAGTCACCAGTGAAGACTAACTTGGGAAAAATGATGTGCTCACATGAGCTGTGAAACTGGTGTCTCCCAGGTCCAAGACGTGGACCTTAATGTCACTGTTAGCTGCCTGCAGAAAAAAGTTATGCACATTACTACTTGTAATTTTTTAACGTATAGTTTGTACTTTTATAAAACATGTAAACTAAACAGCCATGTATTTGATTTTTTTTTTTTGTATTCTTTTTTTAAAGGTATTCTTTTGTAGAGCGAGATTGTCCACAGTGGTCGCTAGAGGGGGCTAGTGTGCACAACGAGTACAACAATGTTCTGTTTTTAAGGATTTTTTATGCCTTACGACTTGCGGTGCGCATCAATACCGCCTGAGGTACCGGCACAAAAAAAATCTAAGACAGCTGAGTCTCTATGCACCAGTAAACAGTTAAACTATGTAAAACTACTTATCACCATCAGTAAATATAATATTAATGTTATATTAATGTAATAACTACATTTATGTTGTGTTTACAGAAAATAATACTAATATCCTGTATAAACATTTCCCGAAGGATGTTTGTAACTTTGTTTGGTTTATCACAAAGGCTAAATATAAACAAGCAAACTGGAGTACTCAATGAGATATTTAAGACTGTTGCTTAGAGTGTTGTTCAGTAAAAGCTTAGAAAATCAAGTTTTTTAAGGCAATTTAAAAAAAATCTATTATAAGGCTGACCGTGTAATGGTAAACGTGGGCTATGGAACAGCCATTCACGTGCATGAATTTGTAATTATATTACATGATTTGACTATCAGTATTTTTGGTTGGATATAAAGCAAAATGCTAGAAAATATAATACGGTTTCAATAATTTCTGAACCTATAATTTTACTAACAGTGTATGAGCAGTTCCTGATGCTTTCTGACACTAACGGGTTACAAATTTTGACCTTTTCTTTATAATCTTCCTCCCAGAAGAGGGCAAGCACTTGTCAACATTAAATTTGTATGCAGTCATGCTGGTGCTGCACATTGAAAATCCCTCTCCATCCATCATTCACATCACAGACACACACCATGATCTACAATTATATTCAATTAAAATTTCCCTTATGTCAGATTATGTACATGTTAGATAAACTGTAATAGAAAGTCAAAATGTGCTGCCCCCCCAATACCCCACCCATATTAGGACTGTTGATTTGTGCTAACAGGCACCAGAGGGACCACATTATGACCTAGATATGACTAAACCTCTATTTTTAATGATCGCTTTCTCCGCAGAACAGAAAAGGAAGCCAAACTGTGTCCGGAGAATAAGCTTTGAACATAGTGACTTCCTTATCCCTGAAAACACATTCTGAGAGTGAATATTAATAATATAAAAATCCAACACTGCTCACAAGTATAATTAAATGGGCAAACCTTATAAGAAGACCACACTAACCAGTCACAGACAGTTCAGGTATCTGGTAAGGAGATGCAAGCTGTGGTGAACTTTGATCAAGTACTAATATCATTGTTGACTGAGTCCATACGTATCAATAAGCATTTAAAACTGCCTCACAGGCAGAATTTCTGCCATGTTGTGTTTCTAAATATAATCAAAATTTTTTCTTCTTGGCGGATTCACATTGCACGTTGTGTTACAACATGCTTAAAGTGACAAAAACATCAAAGCTCTGCAGAAATGTAGATATTGAAACATGTATAACAAATAAAAAATAAACATCATTCTCATCTGTCAGTCTAAAAATACAGTTCTTAATTTCCCTTTTCCATTCTCCATATTTCACATCACTAAATTTTCAGCCTTGTCGGTACTTACAGTATGTGGTGTTAAGTTACAGGTCTTAAAGTGAACAATTGGATTGGACTGAATGGATATCACTGACCAATGGAAGCTTTTAGTCATAGATTTAACCTCACAGCATCACCCCCGCTCTTAAAGCCATGAGAAATGAGTTCACAGAAGAATGCTAGGGCAGCCAACCAAGGCTTTATCTGACTGTTATTTTCCATCAGCCCAAACAGGCTGCCATTTGTATGCTGTAAACAGTGCTGGGAGCATTACTTGAGATTTATAAATTTTATAAAAGTAATGATATTTGTATTAGACTATTATTCTGTGTGTAAAGCAACATTACAGTACCCATTGTGTTACTTTGGAACAGAAAGACACAGGGTTTAATTTTCATAGAAAATTTAACAGATGAACTATAATGGCACAAAATTAAAACACACTGTTCCTCTGTAAAAATATAAAACACATGACAAGTCCATAAAATGTAACACATTAACACAAATTAGATGATTTCTAACAGACTAAAGCCATAGAATAAACAAGGATTTAAAAAGCAGTTACATATTAAAATTTGACCTACACAATTTAAAACAGTCGTGGAACATTTAAATGGCATCACAGGTGTACTGCCACATTTGAAAGCTATCAAATAATGTAGTAAAAAGGGCTAAGCCTCCAGTATGAGGGCATAACTCATTAGAGTCTGCTATACATGACCAAGCAAACCTAAGAGTTCTAGAATAGGATAAGTCAGATAGTAATGTTTGAAATTGAGTGAACTGCTATTACTATTACTTTGGGAAAGTAATGAATTCTGCCTAATATTACTTATAACAAAGGAAAATGCCTTTGGTTTCACTGGTGCCAAGGTAATCTTTGAGCCCTGCTTCCGTCTGGTGCCCTACATATATAACATACAAGACAAATACACATCTTTGAAAAAAATCATACTGCTAAATCATTTTAAGTACATTTGCCTACAGCTTTCATATAAATGTAGATTTACCTGTAACATTTGCTGTAGTTACAGCATTGACTTACAAAGTTATCAGAGATTTCCAGAGCACTTGGACGAGCTTTTGGAAGATATGCACTGGGCAATTCTGACTCTTAATCTTTCAATTTAATTGTATTTCTTAAAAATACACCAACTCACTCTCTGACTCATTCTAACTCATTTCAGTAAGTACTTGTCCTGGCCAGGGTCATGGCAGTCCAGATCTCGGAGTCACTTGGCACTAACCAAGGAAGAATACACTGACCCCCCAAGGACCACAGGTTCTGTAAAATGTAGTCACTAATTGTGTGGTGCTACCATCAACAGCAAAGACTCCAAATCAGACATTTCTCCTATTCATTTTATTCCTGAAACATTCAGTTGAAAAAGACAAATTAGGCCAGTAAAGGATTAAAAATTCTAATCTTCCCTAATGTTCATTATGTTCTTCCTCATCACATTAGTCAGCAGAAACTGTTGCAGCTTCTTCATAGCCCTTCTCCAAGACAGCCATGTGTCCCTGAGATTCTGAGAACTCATTTTCCTTCATGCACTCATCCAAGTACCAGTAAACAAATGCTCACATTTCCAAATATATAAAGTCATATGTGGGTTACGTGGCTCCAGGCCTTAGCTATTGCTGTTGTATTGCTTAACTGCAGGACTTGATATTGGTGATGTCAGCATTAACATCTTTGGGCACCATGTTCCCATGGCAGAACAGACAGCAAGTGAAGCACTTCCCTTGCCAGGGATCACACTTCATCATCAGATTGGCAGGCTCAAAGTACTGTATGCATTTGTGTTCTCTGGAACAGAATGTTGTTCGTGGCAAGTCTTCTCTGCAAAAATTATATGCCCATAGGTAGCCGAGGAAAAGTGGATGCGTGGGTAGTTCACCAAGATGCAATGTAACATTAACATTTAGTGTTCCATCAAAGCACAGTGAGACAGCACTGCAGGATGGCATTATATGATTTTATGTCTGTTGCAGACACGTGGGGAGCAGGTAGACTGAAAATTCAAGATTGGACTTCAGCAGACAGATGCTTTATCAGCAGGGATATGAAACCAGAACCTGTTCCTTCTTCAAAACTATGGAACATCAGGAAGCCTGGAGACCAGTGCCATGGTCACACAATAAAAAGTTAACAGTAAGGGAAACTGCAGTCCTTAAAACAAGCTTACCTAAACTTCAGAGAGTATTAAAAAGATTTCTTGTTGGTCAAGTGGAATTACATATTTTAGAATGAATATTTGACCATATTTTAAACAATGTCATCTGGTTAAGTATGTGATGAACATTGCAGACTACCTGTTGCATCCCATTTACACTGATGATCTGCTCTGGATGGTGTAGATGATGACAGTGTCTGATACAAGTCGCATTTAATAGAAACAGATTTTTTATGGGATTAGTCCAAAGAAAGGTAGATCATGTCATCATCACCTCCATACAAAAAGGTACAGTATTGGGTTGTTACAGTGGCTCAACACTGATACAATCATTTGTACTTCCCTGCCTGCAAATGTGATCTCTGGGTCTATTAGGACAATTCTCAGGACAAGCTTTCCATTACCACTGTCACTGAAGGAAGTACCAAAAGAAGACTTTGCATGGATTGCAGCACTACTGCTGTACGCCATCCCATCCAGCAGAATACCACATTCTCAGTAGTAGAGCTCCCAACAGAGACACCACCCTGACCAAGGTGTGCAGAGATATTTTCCCTCAGTGGATAAAGAAAGCAAAAATGTCATAGGAACTTACCCAGGTAGCAGGGGAGCAAAAATAATACTACTCCCTGTAGTAAAACACAAACATTAAGGATATGGACAAATTAGGCACACTTGGAACAGTGGGAGGACACATCCTCTTGGTGTAGCTGTGTACATTACATGGAAATGGTTATCAATAACATTTTTGCACTTATGTCAATGTAATAGTATTGTTTGAACTGAATGTTAAATATCTAAGTTTTAACTCAGTCACTCACTCACTTACTAAACTAAACTAAACCTTTTCTTTGAGTTAGTCACTGTGTTTCAGAGCCCAAGGCTACTTAGAATACGTCCTACATGTGTTCTTAAATCTAGAACCATCCTAGAACACATACTTAAAGGTAATATTTTATACAAGGGTTTTAAAATAAAATGCAACCCTATGGAGGTGTAGTATTTTTTTCATTTTCCTTACAGCTACAGGCAAATAACTGTGAAATAAAATGTTATCACAAAGACTCATTTAAGGCCAAGGAATGCATGTAGTAGATATTGTAGGTGGAATGCTGCTGCAATTTATTTATCATACTGTGTATTAAATTCATACTCAAACCTAACTTTACATCTAGGGGACAGTGATCACAAAATCAGCAAATGATCTAATTCCGGCAACTTTATATTGAATTAATATTATATTTAATTTAATATATAATCAGATTACATTGATAAGAGCTGAAACACTACAGCAGCACTGCACTGATGGTAAATCTTGTGACAGCGGTTTTCCACATTTTGAGGCATAAAGTACTTTTTCATGAACCTTTTTTTTTCAGAAACCGCCAATGGGCTGAAAGCAGACAGCAACTGTAGTGGAGCTGGCAGCACAGCTGTACACATTGTGCCCACGCAAATGCTTCCATGGCCTTGAAAAGATTTGGGGATCTCATTTTCAATGTTTAATTTTTCAATGAACGCAGTCACTTTTTGTTTCACTATTTAACGGAATTCACACACCAAAAGGTCATACCTTTTTCTCATCAATTATGAGAATTATTTTTTAAATGCAGAAACAAAAATCATGACACCGTGATACGGTTTCTACTTTACCTTGGCAATATTCATCCAGGCATTGCAATAGCAGGCAATCAGTACCCTATTAAATGTAACTGAATTTAGAAATGCTTGATTTGGTTCCTGGAATTAAAATTAATATTCATGTTGTGCGGATAAACAGGGCCGAGAACAGTTCAGAGACCATTAAGATATGTTCTGTCACACAAAATACTAAATAAAGGCCATGCAGCACAAAAATGAAAAGTTTCACACTCCATATTCTATTTATGTCAAACATATTATTAGATAAAAACACTGATGTTTGAGAGCTCACCATTAATACTAAAGTGCATTCATTATTTAAATGTGTTGAAAATTTTATGCATGAAGAAGGATAGAATTAAGACTCATAACACCAAACCAAAAATATTTTAATAATATTATTCTGTACGTGTATAACCTCTTCTAATAAATTTAAAAAATCGACTATTGGCAAGGTTAGAAAAAACAGTGCAGTGCTGTTAAATCGTATGACTATAGTTCATGCATGTAGACATGTGTACTGTATTATATATGTACAATAAATTGTTCTAGGCAAATGTGTAAAATTTAATATATAGAGACTTGAAGGTTAAATAACATGAAGATATTTCACATGAAGATATTGTTCTTATTTTCAAATGTAAAAATATTAATCAACATATATGCATCGTAATTAGTTTCCATATACATTTTTTGTAAATACCAAATTCACAAACAAAAATGGGCAAATGGTAACCCCGGTGTGACCCCATTGAACAAATGAACTAGAACAATGTATAGAGTTTACTACATATAACGAATTAGAACGTTAGATGCACGACTGAAATATTTGAATTGTATTGTTCTTCATAAGCAATTGCAAACCCTGACATTTTTTCTTTTTCACTTATTTTTTATTTATCTGACTTTATTTTTAAAATGTACTAGGAATTATATACATATTTTGATAAAATGTTCACGGTTCCATTCAAATAAAATAAAAAAAAAAAAAAACCAACTTAGTGTGACGTTTACTGCGCACGTTGTTTCTCGGTTATGATGTACGTGTATTCGCTGTATAAGTGTCAGTGCCGAAATATTTCAACCAATCGCAAGGCCAATATGATGTGACGTTAACCCACGCTAGGTTCCTTGTTACTCGGGCATGCTGGGAGGCGCTCTCAGTTGAAGATGGCGACGTCTCTTGGATCGAACACTTACAACAGACAGAACTGGGAGGACTCGGTATGTTTGAAACCGGGAGTAATTCGTTGCATTTGAACATTATGAGAGACTTTTAAGGTCGTTTATTAAGATTCATGTTAAAACATACGGTTAATATTTTGTGTGGATGATCTGCTAGGGGAGCTGCTAATACCACACTCGCCGTTTCACGGAGAAATTGCCTCACGTTGACAACATTGGAGCAGTTTTACGTGATGTAACTGTTTCGGCAAATTACTCCTTGTAACGGAAGCACAAAATATGTTCTTTCTAGTGAAAGAACTTTGTATTTTAACAGCGATTTCTTTGTTAATGTCGCAGATTGAATTTTTCCCTTTCTTGCAGTTTTATGTACGTAAAGACATTTGGTATGAAGTTTATATTAATTATTGGTCGATATTTGTGTGTTAGATTATACTTGGTCATTACATTATTGTTATTATGTCATTACGTGTGTTTCCATCAGGCGTGTAACACAAGTGTCACCTTCTTAGCTCAGCTTGAAGGCCTTTGTTTCCACTGAATCCAGGGTCCCATATTTCTCTGACTGCAGGATATACCCCCTGGAACTCTAATCGAGTTTAGCAGAACCAGCATGATAGGTTGTTGGTTACTTTTGTACTGCTAGTATTGATGGCACACATCTCTTCTAGCTGAATAAACCCAGGAGATGTGATGCTGTCCTTTTACAAAACCTCCAACCACAGTGGCGCAAGCAGTGTTTTTGCTTGGAAGGTGCTGTCTGATAAGGGTCTGGTGGATGTGCCATGCTGTGGCTGGTTGTCTCTCTCTATACACTGGATACGTTCCCATTGGGATCCACCTTGGCACTGCTCTCTGAAATTTTGGAGACTTATCATGCTATTCTTGCTTAGCTCTTTTATGGAGTGGTGAGTGTGTTCAGTGATTGGTCGAAACCCAGTTTTACTGTGTCAGCTGGTAGTGTAGTGGTTTGAGTTGTCAGCTCTTTTTAAGGCCCCTGACTTAAGTTCCACTTACTTGCATGCTGTAGAACCTTTGCTCAAAATATTCAATCGTCTAAGAATTCCCAGCTGTAAAAAAATGAATTCTTGTAAATATGTTTAATGTAGTAAGTTGCCTTGGGCAAAAGGTATCAGTTAAATGAAGTTTAAATAGAGTAGTACCCCTGTGGCTGAAGCTTGATATTGCTTTTAATTCAATAAAGGGTTTTTGACAGTAGTGATGTAATGGCACTATTGACTCTACCCTTTCCATGACCACCATAGGGTTCAAAAGATGTTTTTCCTCCAGTATGAATGATACATATGAGTGTCTGTTAATTTGTTGTCAGAGGCATAAATTTCTGTGATCTAGTTGTAAAATTCTAACTTCTCACTATAGGTGAATCATTGCAAGAGCTGTTATGAACATAAAATGTCTGCAGATGGTGTGACAGTTCTACTTAGTCTTAAAATGTGCTGCTTCACTGAAGGGTTGCTAACAGTATGAAGGCACAGCCACCTGAGAAGGAACATTAGATGACTATAAGGATCTTCAGCTCAGCCTGGTCCTGTAGAACATCTACAGATTTCACTTGGCCTACTGTAACACACAGAAGCATCAGTGATACAGTGCCAAGGAGAAGGTTTTGGATTGGAAATTTTTAACAATGGTGAGCAGTAGTGACAGTCTTCTGTCTATGTTTCAGGATTTTCCCATTCTCTGTCAGACATGTCTGGGGGAGAATCCCTACATCCGTATGGTGAGTGAATATATTGACTAACACAATTCTGTGAGGGGGAAAAAGGTTTGTGAACTTTTGGGAAATAGATTTTTGCACAAGTGGTTCATAAAATGTAATCTAATCATCATCTCACTCCTCATCAAGTCATAATAATAAATTGGCAGCCTTAGTTTAGAGAGAAAATCGTAAACACTTTACATTGCCATATCTTTATTGAACAAATAAATTATATAATTAAGGTTATTGATGAAAAAAAAATTATAAACCTCCAGGATAATGACATCTTGAAAACAGCATAACTTGATCAAGTATTCCAGTCAATTCAGTTGAAGGTTTCATCTGCTTTTTCCATTTCACCACCTTTTCCCACTTTCTCTCAACTTTTTCATATCTGAATGAGGGCTGATTTTCAGCATCCCTTGGCATTGATGTGTACAGTATGTGTATGTGCTAGAATATTTACTCAACTTGTTCTTTGTATAATGCTGTAAGGCAGAATACATTTTAATAACTTGTGCTGTATTTCTTTCTTATAGACCAAAGAAAAGTATGGCAAGGAATGCAAGGTGAGTAAATGCTATTGTTGCTCATTACTATTTTATTTACAGAAGGCGCAAATAAAATGAGTTATTTCTTTGCGGGTTAGTCAGTATTGTTGGAGATTTATTGTATTTTTATGGGGTCTCTATGGTATGCAGTTTAAGAAACGGTATGAAAGTGATTCAGTCCATGTTCATGTTCATGCCTCAGGACTGTTTCTTTAGGTTTTGACAACTGTGGAAGTCTTAAATATTGTTTGACCTTGTATTCCACTTGGTTCCTTTTGTTTAGAGATTTTTAATGCATGCATCTGTTAAATTGTGATCAGAAGTATTATACAGCACAGATGTTTGTTAAACGCATGAACTCTGTCGCCCTGTCAGATCTGTGCGAGACCCTTCACTGTCTTCCGCTGGTGTCCAGGGGTCCGAATGCGCTTCAAGAAGACAGAGGTGTGTCAGACATGCAGCAAGATGAAGAATGTTTGCCAGACATGTCTGCTGGATCTGGAGTACGGTGTGTGCTGCCTTTGTGGTCCATGTCGTGCAAGGGTTACAAAGGCCACTTCGCGAGTAGCAAGGTTACAGGGGTGCATTGGGATGCATGTCTCATAACTTTCCGTTTTTAGTTACTGGCTGGACATCACAGCTGTGGGGTTTTTGTGATTTATGATTACCTGCCGCATATTTTCTACGTGACTCATTTTCTCCTTGTCAGTCTGCATGTGTCTGACAGCAAATGCTTCTTTATAGTGGTCACAATGTCTGTTTCCCTCACTTCCTAAAGGATTGCCAATACAAGTTCGTGACACTGGATTATCTGTCAAAGATGACATGCCTAAATCAGACGTGAACAAAGAGTACTACACACAGAACATGGAGAGAGAGGTAATGTTTTTTTTATCATGATTAACATTTAATCCCCAATCATGTAACAGATTCCTGGAGAGGGCTCTGTGTCCTTTACTGCTGGAAAGCTCAATGCTGGAGTAGGGAGATGAATTAGCAGCTGGTAGAGCATTACTTCCTTTATCCCATCTGGCTGCACTTCATTAGCTGCTTTCCAAATGGGCTGTCATCCCAACTACAAGGAAATGTCACCTGTTTGCTCAAACAACCAGTCATACTCTCCCTCATTTAGAAAATTGTCAGTGGCAGTTTACATTGCACCCATAACTTGGGTGACAACTGTGTGTGGTCTGCTAAAAATAAGTTTATAGTTTTTCCAGGTCCTCAGTGCTGTTTGCCCTGATGTTGTCTTTCTGTCTGTTGACTTTCATGAGACTTTAAAATTGCTGTTTCATTCTTATTCCTGATACACTTCAGGTTCTGTGTTTATGTGTGGTCATCAATGCATTTAATTGTTTAACTTCTTAAATTATTATTTATTTTCATTTTGTCTGAATTATTTTCTGAAGCACAGTAGATATAAAAACAGCTGTAAACTGTGTTTCCTGGTTCATTTACCCTGCAGATCCAGAATTCGGATGGGACTCGGCCCGTGGGCCAACTTGGCAAAGCACCTGGCTACAGTGATATGCTGCTCAAGCTGGCTCGCACCACACCTTACTACAAGAGGAACCGGCCACACATTTGCTCCTTCTGGGTGAAGGGCGAGTGCAAGAGGGGTGAGGAGTGTCCTTACAGGTGAGCTATCCCACCCTGTGCACTGCATCACTGCAGAGTTTGTACTGACAGATTGCTTTAACTGTAGAATAGCTATTCTGAAAACAAACAATACTGTATTTGGCCTCGGTGGCTTGCTGGATTTAAAATATGTACTTTTTTACAGTTCTGGTAAGATTCTGTCAATTACACATTCCTTGAGTCAGTTATTCCTGACTGAGTTGTCATTTGCTGCACTCTTTCAAGCACTCACAAGAGTTTATATGGAACAAACAGCAAAAATTAAATTTAAATTATAAATCTGGATTAACAATTTAGTCCCTGTAAAACTCTACACATTGTGACGTTTCCTCTAGCAGCTGTCGGGTGTGGTGTACAACAGCCATAGCTCCATTAGCTGGATAAGGATTCATGGCGATGTACACAACACGTGATTGATGAGGTGAAAATGTTCCTGAACTCCACAGGCATGAGAAACCCACAGACCCAGATGATCCACTGGCAGACCAGAATATCAAAGACCGTTACTATGGCATTAATGACCCGGTAGCAGACAAGCTACTGAAACGTGCCTCAACAATGCCTCGGCTGGACCCACCTGAGGACAAGAGTATTACGACGTTATATGTGGGTGGGCTTGGAGACAGCATCACAGAGCTAGAGCTCAGGTTAGGACTGGTTGGTGCACGAGTGGGGAGAAATACTGTGTACATATAATGTAGCACTGATTGATGAAGTAATATGTTGTGAACTTAAAATGATTCTCATGTTGTTGCCTGACATCATTTCACAGGAACCACTTTTACCAGTTCGGAGAAATCCGCACCATGACTGTTGTGCAGAGGCAACAGTGTGCTTTTGTTCAGTTTGCCACACGGCAGGCAGCAGAGCTGGCTGCAGAGAAGTCATTCAACAAGCTCATCATCAACGGCCGTCGCCTAACAGTCAAGTGGGGCAGGTGAGTGAGTGACTCGGTGAAGGTAGTGCTGCACTTGTGCAGCTTGGCACACTTGGGCTGTGCAGTAGGACCTCTAGCAGCCCTCTGCTGTTGAATTCTGTTCATAATACTGTTGTATTATGGGTTTTTATTTGAAGAATACTTCAAGGTGTACTTTAAACCTTGTAAATGAGGAGCCTCTGTAGCAGTGCATGGATGTCGACACATTTCACCAGTTTGGTCTTGGTGCCAGTGTGGCTTGTAATCTCATTTTAATCAGGCCATTATTCCTAATGAGAATGAGAACAGAGAGGGAGAGTGACACACAAGACCTTCCTGCTGCCTATTATGTGGCCCAGAATTGAAGCATTCTAAATTTGTATTAAATTTACATGGTAACAATGAGAATTTTTTTTTTCTGTGCAGGTCCCAGGCTGCGCGGGGCAGGGACAAGGATGGGGTGAATGAGGTGGGGATGAAGTTGGAGCCAGTGCCTGGTCTTCCAGGGGGTGAGTACTTTGTTAGGGTGGCTTTTTGGTTCCATACTGTACATTTCAAGAACACCAGTGGTCACAAAGCTGGATGGAGAGATGGATTTCTGGATTTCCTGTTCTTCCTACAGCCCTACCCCCTCCTCCTGCCTCAGAGGAAGACGCACCAGCCAACTACTTCAACTTGGACCCGAGCACATCTGCTGCAGTCATGAACATGCCAGTGCTTCCACCACCTGGAATTGTTCCTCCTCCGCCTCCAGGTAACACATCATACCCACCTGTCCGTGAATGAGAACATTGCTGGCTGCTATAGGTCCTCTCAGATACAGTCCCCATTTTGCATGAAAACATGCAGAAAGATTCTTTGAACCTGATTCAGACTAATGGTTTTGGTTTCATCCAGGTTTTGGACCGCCCGTGTTCCACTCTGTGGGTAACCCACCTCCCCCACCAATGTCTATGAGGCCTCCGGGACAAATTCACTATCCTTCCCAGGATCCTCAGCGCATGGGGGCCCATGCCACTCGTCATGATGGTTCCTAGTCACGTGGCTTCTTTTCCAGCTTTTTTTTTTTTTTTTTTTACACTAGGAGATCAGTGTTGTGAAGTAACTATTGACTTTTTATTATTCAAGTTTTATCTCTTGTGGGGAAAATGTGATGTGAATTTAGGTGAAACTGCCATTTTCTACCTTGAAGGTCATTTATGGTAATATGACTTTCCTGACCTGAGAGGTGAATAAAAATACAGAAATATGCTTGAAGACTCATAATTTGTACCTTGGCTAAAGATACAAAAGGAAATGCTTATGACATGACTCCTGTGAGGCTGGTGTTTCAGGTGTTGAGGAGGCCATCCACTGTGGTCTGTGGAAGGTTTGACTGTGTAACTGCAACTTCTTTATGATTAAGGTTTATTGCTGTCCTTGATCTAGCATTTATTGTCTGTACCACAAGCTCATTTGTCTCATTGTATACCCATATATAATCCATTCTTTTAGGTGATCTGTATATGTTTTTATTTTAGTAAACTGGTACAGGTAATTACATTGGCTCCTTAGATTATAAATGTTCCAGTTACACATTTTCAAAACAACACTTTTTTACAGTTTTAACTGTTTTATTCACCATTTTGATTCTCAAAACTTCTGTCTGTCAAGCAAAAGCAAACTGTTTCTGTATGTAGACATTTGTTGGAAGGAAAATGCACCCAAGTAGAAGTATGGGACCACTATAATAAATTTTGCTTCCACAGTGTTTACAGTGTTGAGGATTGTGATTGAACAATAAGATGAACACACACGTTTATGATATGAATTGGTCGATTATTGGCTTTTTTTAAAACATTTCGGCTGTTTAAAATTGTATTGTAGCTCTAATTTAACAAAAACGATAAAATGAAAAGTCTTACAGAATATTTTTTTTATCATACTTATGAACAAGATTTTTAGAGACCCTAACCTGTAAATAAAATGAGCAACATCTGTGTTACCAAAGTTTCACAGAATTTTGTTTATAAGAAAGCTGGAAGTGACTGGAGTCTGTGAATTTTTTGCAAAAGCAGCGGTTGCATCTTGTAGA
This sequence comes from Arapaima gigas, assembly GCA_900497675.1. Classification (NCBI taxonomy): domain Eukaryota; kingdom Metazoa; phylum Chordata; class Actinopteri; order Osteoglossiformes; family Osteoglossidae; genus Arapaima; species Arapaima gigas. The sequence continues at coordinate 263,647 of UFQX01000247.1, forward strand.
TTTTTGATCATTTTAATGAACATTAATTTGAATGTAGTTTGAAATTTTATCAAAATATTAAAACGACAGTGTTGCCTTGCAGAGCAGTGGTGTTCTATGTAGGGTGTACCATGCTTTACACCTTCTGCTTTTAGTGCAGGCTCCAGACAACCAGAACCATCCACTGGACAAAAAGTTACTGATGATGGATCAATGGATGGATGGAAGGAAGGAAGAGTGAGTTCCTGGGTATTTTTCTTTATTATGCCTTTATCTGAGTTTTTACAGAACCTAACCAGTGAATAAGTGGAGTGGTGTCTGTATTGTGTAGCTTTGTTGGTTGGCCTTAAGTGGCAATATGACTTTGCAGATATGAAGAGTTGCAGTAAAAACAGACTTCTGGTTCCAACTGTTCTCAAGTCAAGGAGCTGACTAAGGGTGCGTCTTAAGTTCTAAACGAATGATAAACGCAAGTGGTGTTTTAAAAGTTCCTGAAGTGTATATTTAAAGCAGTTTCTTAGTTTTGACTACAACTTAAAGCATGTATCACTAACGTTTTAATATTGTTTACCCACAAGTCTCAGTACACTGGCTCCTCGACTTGCAAACATCTGTAACTGGAAGTCGGTAATTTGATTTCTTTGTAAATTCGCGGTCGATTTTACAACTAAGTTGCAAAGTTTAATAATACAGACGTTTCTCAGTGTAGTTATGGGTTAGGGTCTGTAAGAACGCACAAAGCAATATTACATTTTCTTTTTTCTTTGCAAATACTTTTTTCTAAAGCTGTATAAAACTCCACAAAAAAGTGCATTTAAAAATAGCCAAAGAGCTTTAGATGCTATCTCAATTCTGAAAGCACAGTTTGTCCGACGTCACTGTTTTTGCCGTTGTACATTATACAGGTAGCTGCCTGTACAAAATATAGGAAATGCAGAGGTGCTCATGACAGATGGTGTGATGCAAGATTATGGAGCTGTTAGCAGTTTGGGAAAGAAGTGGGTTTGAAAGGGATGCATTGAGACCTTTCCTGAATGAACAGTAGTCCTTATTATTTTAATAACTTATGACTACATTTTTAAATGGCTGAAAATAAAAATACCTTCAGTCACACAAATACTGATTTTTGACCAGTTTATTCCATAAATGTGGTTCCTTGTTACTGCTCAGATACCCACAAACACTGAGGCAAACTATTATTTGCTGCCAACTAAGGATAGGATTCATATTAAATACTGGAAATGGAAACAATTTCAAGTGTGTACATAGTACAGTTCCAACTTAAAAGATATGAAAATTCTGTTAAAATGGGGGGAAAGTTTGCAGGTTCAATAATTTGTATATTCATGACATGAAGAGCCAATGTACTGTATCAGAATTGGGTTTTTCAGAACAAAAATTATCCAGGCCATCAAAATGGTCTGAAAGCAGTTTCATATTTATTGGAAAATGTCTTGATTAAATTGCATATTTTGTTGATTTTGAGAGGAAATCATTTTTATTTCTTCAGTCAAGTGCTCTTGAATGGCATGCAAGAACAAACACTTTGCAATCACAATTTCCATTGTGTTTTGGTAAGCTCGCAGATGAAGGTTACAGATACTGACTTTTACTTATGACTTTCAGAGATCATTTGAAAAGCCTTGCTAATGAAATCCTTTTTTTAAAATTTTTTTAGTTTAACACAAATTTACTAAAGCACAAGTCTTTAACTGTGATGTACTGATTTCCCGTAAGGGGTCCTTATTGTAAATATTTCACTAATTGTTTTCCACATTCATCAGTTAGCCTGTAAAAACAGAAGGGCAATAGCACATGTCCAGTCATTCGTGGTAACAAGGCAACTGCTTCCCACCTCACAGCCCGGTGGTTTCGGGGATGCTGGCGTGCCACCCATGTGGAGCCCGGTTGAAGTTGGGTCTCTTCGAAATGCGCTCCCAGGTCAGGCTGGGCTCTGTGTGTGCCTGGGCGAGCTCAAACCCAGGCAGCGGCAGGACCCTTGTGCTTCCAGCAGTTCCTCCAAATGGGATCGGTGCTCTGGGGAGCCCAGTTTTTAAGTTAGGAATTGTCAGTTGCTGTGTGGCTCCTATAGATGTGCATCTTCTTTTAAATGAGATCATTTACTACCATTACATACCTGAACTTCCTCATCTTTTCACTACCTAATACTCATTACGTTTATGTTTTTAAATGTTCCTTGATGTTTTTCCTCCAACTCCACTTTTCTGTAGAGATTTGTTTGGCAGAAATAATTAAGTATTACACTTGTGACAACAGCAGGTGGCAGTTATGTGCCAGAATGAGTGCCAGTCTTCTGTGAGGTAGGTGTGGATCCCTGTGTTTTTGGGAATGAACTGCCATGTGTTTCACGACGGCCACATCAGCTAGCTTGTTTAATGAAAAAATAACACATTTTGGCTTCAGAGGTCTTAAAGGTTAAGTTTGTTGACAGTTTTATGGTGTGACTGCAAAGGTATTTTGTGTTGAGCTCCTGGTGGGGGAACTGTAACTGTCAGACGGCCCTTTGAATTTTCTGTTTATTTAATTTGCCCCATAACTATTGCATTCTACTGTTTTTATTGTTTCTGTCATAATAACAGAAGCTGTGAACCAATTCACCATTTAAGGATGGCATCGTATTAAAATAAATGATGCTACTTGCTTTTGGTTAGCGGTTCAGTTGTTTGTATATTCAGACCGTAGGCAATCCTGATAACGTGACATTCCATTCCCTTTCTGAAGCAGTATGGAGCGTATCAGTGTTAAGCATAAATAATTTCTTAAAGGGCCTACAAAATGGCACTTTAAACACAGTATGTGAGCACTGCAAAACAACTGCGGCGTTCACTATTATAAGTTGCTTGCTAGTAAAATGATGAGCAATTGGTGTGTATCACCAATAATAATTTATCAGTATGAGACTTATTAGTATTTTAGCTGCAGTAATGATACTGTAATGAAATTATAATGAAAAAAGTACAATATACAGAGTAACAGCACTACGTCAGAACATGCGCTTAAGAATAGGAGTATTACCCCCCAAATGAGGTCAGATAGTTATGAAGTGATGCACGTTACATTGTTACTGTATGTTAAGAACCACATCAATATCTGTATATAACACACCATTGGGAAAAACCGTTGCTGATATCCAAGGACACACATCTGGGACCGAGACGTTAGAGCCATGTCTTTGCTGAAGGAAGGCCAAACCTATTGGATGTCGTGGAACAGATTCATGGAAGCAATGCCACAGACTATCGCCTCTTACATCACGGACAATAACACAGGCAAAGGTCTTTTTTTGTTCATTTGTGCAGATTTTTTAACTGTCCAAAACAGATGCAGCTTTGTTCTCTGCTATAGAAAATGACATTTCAGTTTTACTGTGTTATTTAAAACCCAGAAATGTGATCTTGTATGTGCAGAATCTGTCTTGGGAACTTAGAGACTTGTGGGGTGTCTTCTTTCTGACCTTTGGTTTATATGGAGTGTGAGCTACCATGTGCCTGGCTCAGACTGTGTTTTACAAAGATGGAAGGGGGGAGACCTCCACGGAGCTCAGAGACTGTGTTTCTGTTGATCCAGGCACATTATCACACTTGAAGCCTGTGATAGCTGTCTAATAATGATCTTGTCATATGTATTGAAAGACTATTAAAATTTTTCTGTTCAGGGTCCTCAGATTGCAGTGCCACGCAGAGCCAATGTCTTCTTCGATAATGACTTCTCATCTTGCATACTTTCTTTAACATGGTTTAAATTTTGCCTTGTATTCAGCTAAAACACCAACCCGCCTTCCACCCTTAAGAGTTAATTTGCTAAGAAATCCATCCTACTTTTTAGGCAACAAAGACCAGTAGTGCTATTTTGTGTGGTAAACAATAATCCAAGTGCATATCACGTGGCATGAATTAATAGGCTACTGTTTTGCACAAAGTGAAAGTGTCACAAAGGTTTTCTCAAGTACTTGCCCCAATGAAAAAGACTTGCTGGTTAGTGCTGGTGCACCAGACATAACCCCTTTCTAGTAGCTGGGACTCACCTATTGAAGCACTTGTAGTTTTCTGGGGTTAGTTTCTGAGGTGGTTCTGGGAGCTGAGCATTGATGGTGTGCAGTTTCTCACTGGTGCTTGGATCCTGCCGCCAAGGAGAATGATAGGACTTGGGGATCACAGTGACGTTGAACTTCTCGTGAGGGATCTCTTTCAGTGGCCCTGAGTAACCTAGGAAAGGGGCAAAGGGGAGCACCTTATGCAGTGAGTAGCTTTTACCTGGTCTGATGTAATGTTTACACCTGCTGCACTATTGGAGTGTAGCTTTTTTCTCATGCATAAGTGTAAATATTACATCTAGTAGATACTAGGACTAAAGTGAAATTTAGAACAGTTTTCACTAGTATCAATGAGGATGGAACTAAAAGGAAAGGAAGACAGCTTTATAACTAGGGTTTCTCTTATGACATTGTAACTTGCCAAATAATTTCTTGGCTCATCTTGACATTTCAGGGCAATATTTGCCATTACTCAGATAAGGTGCATAAGAAACATTCCTGTCGGATACATCAGTTGTCCTTCAGAGGAAAATGTCAGGCAAAAAGCAGTGAAAATTATATATTCACATAAATGGAGATGGCTATGGCAGGACACACTTAAGGACTGAGTGAAAGTTCGTAAAAAGTTTTAAAGTATAGACTTAACTACCACTTATAGCACTTAAAAGCCCAATAAATCCTAGGCTGACCCAAAGGCTGTAAATTTGCATGTACAGACACAACTGCATTCCTTTTTGTGAGAACATATAAAGTACTCAGCCACTGACTACCTGGAGCAAGGATGTTAGGACTTCCTTTCTTGCTCACAGTGCTCTTCAAAGCTGATACAAGATTGTTTTTTGCAGGCTGGCCTACAGATATCTTTGTGTGGATGTTCTCCTTCCCATTCTGGTTGTTTGGGGAATCCTGCATGCCTTGAATCTGAGCCTGAGTCTGTCCTGCCCCCTTATTAAAGAAAATACAACTGTAAGAAAAGTTGGAAATTATCTGTAGACATCACATCCAAATGTAAGTGAATACATGGAAAGGAGACCTGATCTGCTAGGCTGGATTTGTTTCCTGTGTTTTCCAAAGTGTACTTCTCCACCCTCTTGAGCCTCTCCTGGAACATGCGAGAACCCCTGTTTTTCAGGAGATTCAGTTCCTCCATCATGATGTCCTGTGGCACGCTGATCTTCTTCCCCAGGTCCAGGTGTTCTGAGACACATGAGGTGGAACATTAAGGTTACTGAATATCGGTGGGGGTTCATCCTCCCAGCTGCTTATGTCTGTATCTCCTATGCTAACTAAAGCCTTGAACACATTTAAATACCTAAACAGAAATTTAATTTTGTAGTTATTAAACTCGAGAGATGAAAGTGAATTTCTAGCTGCTGTTCTTAATTAGAAGTTACGTTCATATGGCTTCAGCTGCTTGCCATGTGTGAGTCATCTTCTAAAAGAGAAATATTACCCTCCTGAATCGTCACGTTACTATGTCCATGACCTCTTTTGGTTTCTTGCAGGCATTTGCTCCAGGGGAAAATGAAACCTGGTATTTAATGTGTATATTCAAAAATAGCCTTAAAGACGTAGTGAAAAGTGTTTAGCTCTTCATTGGGGCTGTGGTATACGGCTGACTGATTTAAAATAGACCATTTATTTGTTTGGGTAGGCCATACTGGTGCATTTCTCATCTTCATCACAAGTCGAGACCAGAATAATTCAAATGAGTCTATTTTATGCGCTAGTTTAATTTGTTTTAATGCTAATTCTGGCACTTAGTTGATTGAAAGCCAGTGAATATTAGCTATGCAGCATCTCTTTTTTTTTTTTTTTTACATTCATTTAACAACCAACTTTAAAAAGAACTGTTAAGCATAATGGTTTGAGAGGCTGGCTGCCATAAAACAACTGTTTTAAGACACAGCTTTGTAGGATCAGTGACAAATACTCCTTACCTCCCTGTACCTCCATGCTCAGCTCCATTGCCTGCTGTCTCCTTTGCTTGATCTGGTCTCTATATAAATCTTCGGTCATCTTTCTCCAAGCGGTCTAGTCAAACTAATAATATTCTCAGTTAAATCTGTGCTGCGATTAAATCGACAGAACAAAAAAGAAAAGCCCGGTAGTCTTTTCAGACCAAATTCTCTTTACTTGGAAGAAGAAAGAAAGAAATTTATTGGGAAGACATCGCTCGAATGCAGTTCATCTAAAACAAAACGTTGAAAAATATGTTGATAAAATTATGCAAAGTGATAAATTCATTTTAGATAAATTCTGAAGCTCAGAGTAATTGAGGTCACATTTGTATAAGCAAAAGCGATTATTAGCTGCTCTCAAATGAGCGTAAAAAGCTTCAATGTCTAAAAGATAGCTGTAACAGTGGTAGGTCAAAATATGCTTTGGTGGGTTTGCAGTTAAAATTACCCTGCTCAAAAAGTTTTGGAGGTTTGATGGCATGAGATTAATAAATGGTGTCACATGACAATTATTATAAGAAAAATAACCAATAGTTCGGTCAGCTTGACTGCTTTCAACAACTTTTTAATACTGCTGAGACAAGTAACTATAAAACCAGTTATACAGTCAAGTCTGTTTTGACATGCAATGTAAACATTTATTATTATCGCTCTCTGGCTTACTGTTATATAGATGTTAAAGCACATAATGAAAAATTATTTTTTCAAAACACAAATACACATATCCAGAGTTGGGTTTTTTAATTTCTCCCGATAGTATTACTTATTTAAAATGCTTAAAAAAAGAAAAAGGAAAAAAAGAAAAAAGCTAACCAGAATATGCAAAACATGAAATCCTGGCCCTTACTCTACCCCACCCATTGGACCACTGAGCCAGGCTTACCTGTCTGTCAGAATGATGGTGTTGTGTAGAAGGGCCAGGTTTTCCCGTCTGACTTCACTGTGTTTCTTCAGCCCAGCTGCTCTGTCTGGGCCAGCAGTCATGAACAGATATAGCCCACTCCCCACTGGCTTAGATCACTGGCTTATTTTAGACAGGGCTGGATGCCACTGTGCAGAAGGGCAATGAGCTGGGATTTGCACCTTCTTCCTCCGCATCCCTGATAATAAAAATGTGAGCTGTGTGCTCTACACTTAACACCCCCCTGAGAACAGCTGACAAAAGCCAGTCTATTAGGGTGTAGAACTTTTCAACAGTACAACTTGGACACACAACAAGGTAAAACTGAAAAGTGAAATTTTCTGAAGACCTTCCGTTGGCAGCAAAGTCACAACTGTATACAGTTGTCATTGGTCAGGTTTAACTGTTGTGAAACAAAGACGCTCGAAACATGAGTGTTTTTGGATTACTTGTGATTTTATCAAGTTAACATGACAAAGATATGTGGGCTTACTTTATCATACTCTTCATAAGCTTCCTTCAGGAATTTGCATTCATCAAGTCCTTTTCTTTTCATTTGGCGTAATGAACGCAACGTTCGCAGGTTGTCCAGCTGATCGTGTCTCAGTCCTTATACAACCCAATCGTCCCATTTCCATGGGACTTTTATTTTGTACTCTGAACAATATGATTTCTCTGCCTTGGCTCTGCACCATGTTATTCAAGGAACATCACAATCTTCAGGATGATGTGAGTAGACTGGGTCACATATGGGAGTGACGGATACAACAGCTGTAATCATTGGCTGTGTGTTTTTGTCCTTATTCACTTTTACTGGCTATTTTTGGACAGGCTCCAAAGAAAAAAGTCAGAACTGAAGTACGGCAACAATGTTTTAACAGTTTCTAGGGCCAAGTAGTCTCTTAGGTACAGGCTCCTCCAGACCCACAGCTGAGGATGGTTAACCTCAAATCCTGTGCAATGTGTACAGCATAATGCATGCTTGTATGTGAGGTTTCACTTTAGAAGCTGTTACAGAACTGAAACTAAAGCGAGAACAAGAACAAGGATTTTTGAAATGGTGCATTCTTGAAAGGATGGGCCTATTTTTCTGGCAGACATGTAGAGAAAACACAAATGTGTTTGATGGACCTGTTGAATGGCATTGACACAGGCAAAGAGATGATTTTTCTCGACTGCCGCTGCACTAACAGTATGTAAATATCCAACAAAATCCTTTGCTGATGATTGAGTGTGTTGTCATGGAATCCAGAGAAAAACCAGAATGCCTTTTTCCTCACAGTATTAGAGCTGGATGTGACCTTAGGCCCTCAACTAATATCAGACGCTGGTAAATCCCGCTGTAAAGGTCCTGAAGGGTCATCTGCTGTAACAGGTGGCTTCTGTGTACTTTCTGTTTCAGCTCTACTTTTTATCCAACTACGTGTGTCCCTGAAAGGACAAATCTTTGGCTTGTGATTTTTCACTCACATAACTGAAATTATTTAATACCCATTACCAGATTTCAACCAAATACGAGGCCTACTTATGGACAAGAGCTGTTCAAGCCAGAATGGTAATGCCTTCTATACAGTCAATAGTTACAAAAATATGTGGCTTATAATGACCAGAGGTAAGTGCTACAGTGAAAAAAGGAATGAAACCAAATCAGTGAAGAAACTCAAGGTTTTAATGATAAAATCAAACTTCAAATAAACATAATTACTTTACACAGGCCCGAGTGCATTAAATTCAACTACACAACTGGAACACTTAGACACTTTCTCATTTTCTTGATTATATTTCTCAAATGCAGCCAAACATACATTAGTCGTTTTTTTCTGTTACAAAATTCCCTGAAAGTGGAACTCGGGCCAATCTTTTAACAATCTTGTTTTTAGGTGGCTGATTTTTTATGAGTTTTTCCTAGATTTGCTATAAAAAAACTCTTCTTAATAATGTATTTACAGCAGAATAATCAAACAGTAAGAACAGAGCCAAAACTGGGAAGTCACCCTTAAAAGTACAGTCAAAGATTAATTTAAAAGACATTATTTTTTCTTATTTACAATGTTATTGGTGATCCAGTTCATGCCATCCTGTCAAAGAAAAAAACTGGTTAACTCAGAAAAAGAAAAAGACATTATCATATCCCATTTTCACTTTGCATTTAAAGTGGGATTAGAGACTTTACTGGATGATTTACCAATAAATACAATAAAAGCCTCTTCAGTTATTATAATTTACAGCACCACATATTTTTAAGAGGTACTTCTAAAATTATAATTTAAAGAGTTCAGAAAGGGAGGAACCCTGTTTGAACAAAGACTCCATGATGAATAAGATGGTTCACCAAAAAACTAGATGCAGCCCATTAGGACCATTAATGAACAGCCCTGTAGAATAAGTCTAAAATAACAAATAATCGGTGGAGTACCTTTTGCTGTCATTGTCTGTGTGTTTTTGAGTTATTATTATTGATAACTATGAATTAATATATCTAAATCACCATTATTACTAAATGAAGTATTTTAAAGCTTATCCAGTTTACAGAGGCACGCAGATACGAACATGTAACCAAGACCCACCTGCACACCCTCGCCTGACAGTGCAGAACAGGCCTGGATCTGCCACTCGCGATCCCGGTATGTGTGCAGATTGAGTCCCTCTGCGATTTCACTGGCAGGGGATGCTGTGGCCAGGTCCTGCTTGTTGGCAAAAATAAGCAGTGGCACACCCTTCAGGTTCTCCTCATCTATCAGCTCTGAGAGCTCCTGTAGACGAGGAAAGGGAAAATGACAAATTTGAATCTGCAGATACTGAAGCACAGATTCCAAGTCACGATCAGAACGAAGCAAGTTGGGGTATCCAGGCTGATGAACCCACATTTATGCATTTTTGTACATTTTGTGAAAAGAAGGCATACAGTATGTGCAGTTACTGTACTTGATACAGATCACTTGTTTTGAGCATCACACTGGTGTGGAATTAGTCAAACACACAACTTTTCTTGTAGATATCAATCTTGTGGAACATTTTATTATCATTTAGGAGAATACATATATAATATACATATACATATATAAAATGGAGAATACTCACCAGTCCTGTTTCCTCAAATCGCTTCTTGTCTGCACTGTCTATAACATAGATCTAGGGAAAAAGCAGGGCTCAGCTTGAGACTGTAACTAGGTTTTTTGAATCTATTTAGAAATGAACATTACTTTCACTGCAAGTACCAAATGCTTTCTGTCTCATGTACAAAGTCGTTCTGAATGATGTCTTTGCTTACATTAACACTTTAACGTTCTACTATCTGGTAACGTTTTAAAAAAGGTGAAATGCTTTTAAAAATTCTTGCCAGAGTTTTAAATGCTTAATCAACGGTATAAAAGTAGTTCCAAAAATGGGATTCAGCTTTCAGTCAAGCCACTCTTTAAACACTGTCCTTTTTCTTCACAAGCCGTTCTTTGCCAGCAATTTCGTATGAATTTGTGAAATTGCGGTTCTCATTATATTGTAATAGTTTCCTTCATATCAGTTTCTTACCAGCAAATCTGTATTCTCTAGATATTTCTTCCAGAATGGTCGAATCTTCCTTTGGCCTCCGATGTCCCACACGTTCAGTTTCATCCCATGGGAGGCAACACTTTTGATGTTGAAGCCCTGAAAGATTTTTTTTTTTAATTTTTTTAAAATCTACCTTGATCCCAGTCAAATGTACAGTATATCAGTTAAACTAAGAGCTATAGGTGTTCCTCAAATGACTTATCTGAAACCATCTCTAGTGTACAGGATTGTGAAACAGGGTAGATTCCTGACCTGCAAACGTGAGTCAGCGTTGTGAACGCTTCTCTATTCTTAGTTGCTTTGTAAGTGGCCTCCTGCTTCTCCTACTTTCTTCAAAATTAATCCTCAGGCTGGGGATTGGAATTGTGCCCCTTTTCTCTACAATTAAGAGGTGGATTGACAGTTTGGGGCAATGTGTTTAGCGTTATGTGTTTCCCACACTTATCGAATAACACTAACTAACGTCAAAGGTTAAAATACACACGCATTAGTAAATTCCCAAATATATCACCCAAAACAAATCAGCACCAAAATTTTTTAGGTCAAAAATCTGTTTTTCTAACACTGTAGGATTATGATATTATGATATTTGGATATCTGCTTGAAACTGTTTTTCACTGTAGAAATTTTAAATTTCACCAAAAATAATTACAGCCGATACAGATGCTAACATGTTGAAAAGAGAAGTAACAGCGCTTATTTTTTCCACTTCAAGCCCTGGTTCTAATATAAACTGTCCTCAGAAGACCAAAGTCCATTCCAGATTCTTCATTGTCAAGACATCATTCAGCCTTTTCTGCCAGATTCCAGAACCTCTGCATCCAGTGACATATTTATTTGTTAGTCATTAGATGGCATCACTTTTTATAGCTGTCCTTGGGGGCTGTGTGGGAATGGTAATAATACAGTCACAGAAAATATCTAAAATCCAGTCCTCATGTCCATTGTGAGTACAATATCTGCAGCAGGAAAACAATATATTCATTTACATGTTTACAGCTATGATGCCCTCTAAAAGTTCAGGTGAGGCCCTAGTCATTTCAAATTGTACAGGTCCCTCATTGTTTGGGAAAAGGGAAAAATGTTTTATTGTAAAAAGTACTACATAAAAACCTTAGAATGCATTGCAATACAATTTTACTTAGGTTTATCTTAAAGCACTCTTCCTCAACTAGTTTGTATATAAATAATGACACACAGAATTCAAAATTGAAAGACTGAACTGGCTGAGGTAAGGCCCCCTGTGAAGTGATCACTAGGGCCAAATGGCCCTGCCGGTGCCCCTAGGGCCTGATAGTCATGACAGAAAGTCAAAAACAAGTAATTAAAAAAATGTATGCTCTTTCAAAACATTAAATAATTCTATGATATGATAGAAATATCTCTGAAATTGAAAGCTGTTTTTATATGAAATCACTTAGTGTACTTTATTATTAAGGACTGGTGATGCTGCCAATGTAATGACAAATTTAGATTTGCTTATTTAAGCCCTGGGTCTAACTGTCCATAGGAATGAAGAGTCAAAGTGAGCAGAAACAAGGCAGTGCTCCAGGTGCACAGCACTGCTGATATATACACTGCAAATACTGTAGGTTCCTTGCTTACATACAGCTAGACAACTGTGTCATCTACCACCTACAAAGCTTTTTTACCTATTTCAACAGGGCCTATGAATCTAAATAAGAAAGTTGGCTGTATGCTTGACACTTGAGATGTTTTTCTCCAAAGCAACAAGCTGTTACTAACAAATATTTACCTTCTTAACTTCCAGACGCTAACTAGCATAACAGTGTAACACATACACAGAAAGTTGAGAGTCCTCAGATGACCTGTGCAACAAAACCCACTTGATCACAGCAGTAAAATCTACATAGACAGAGCAGGATTTGATCCCACCTCCAATGTCACAGGCCAGGAGTTGGCAGCACCTGTGCTACCTGCTGTGCCACTGTTACACTCCTATTGCCAACCGTACGCAGATTTTTTCAAATTATTATTCAGAAATAATAGAAAATATCAAAACTTTTCTTCAGCTAGTTACTCAGAAATCAAAGGCTAGTGAATAAGTCACCATTTTATTAGACTCAAAAGTTAAGGTCGATTCAACACAAATATCTCTTTTCTGAGAATTTACCAGGGGTAAATCCTAAATTTATTTTGTCTATGTACAACTGTGGCATATAACCCAGCTTTTCCAAATATCAGTAATCCTTGGATTACTAAACACAGAATCGCAGGATCATCAATTGTCTTTTGAAGAAAAAAGGCAAAATAAAACTAAAACACACACATATATATTAAAAAATACTAAAAATTTGATTCCTTCTCAGAACTGAAAAAAATTCTTAGCCTTATATATATATATATATATTTGACTAATGCCTTTGTTTGTTCACCATGGTTCATAACCGACTTGACTCGATTACAGAAACTTGAACACTTGAACAAAACCACTGCAGTTCAACGGGACATGACCTGAAGCCTATAACCATGGCTCCGCTCCTTGACCACACCACTGGCCCAGCATACTCTTATTAAAACAAACATGGAGCAGTTGGAGTTGTCTTCCAGTACATTCTGCTGATGGTGGATTAATAGATTTGCGCTTCCTGCTAAACTGTTACGTTTAAAGAAACTGAAATGCTGTCACCTGTGTCGGTGTGATGGTGTTCACGTCTTCAGAGGCTAGCTTCTTCAGGAGGGTGGTTTTCCCAGCGTTGTCCAGACCCAGTAGGACTATCCTTAGCTCCTGCTCCGTGGTGCCCTTCAGTTTCTGAATGACTGAGAATAAACCCTGACACAAATATGACAGTTGAACAACATAACTATATGAGAACAATAGTCACCTAGTGTACGCAAGTGTAAACATGTTATTTTTAGTGTTGTGTTTCAGCTTTTGCAGCAATGTGTTGCATTATTACAAGAAAGAGGAAACAGTATTAATGTATTAACAAAGTAATACACTTCAAACGAAATTTTTGAAAGCATCATCAGCAGCCTAAATCAGTATTTATTAAACATTCTCATAAGGGGAACATTCTTCTTTACACCAACCCTAACCCAAAAAACATACCAACTAACAGCTTTAAAATTATTGAAAGAATTGAGCTGCAACATATTTTGATGAAGATGATCACTCTGACACTTCTAACTGAATATGAGGTGTTTTCAGTAAAATCAGTTTTTAAAATCAGAAATTGCACAGAATACTGCACGTGTGCAAATAAATATAAAAGAAAATAGAATGTAAAACAGCTGCTAAAATATGATGAAATAATAGTGATTCTAATAGTGAAGTCTAACCCCTTAGACCCGGATTACAAAGCACTACATTAATAACATGAATGTTCATACACAAAATAACCCAATTATTTTCAATTTATATAAACCTTCCTTTAAGAGAGCTTTAATAGTTTATAAAGTCATTTTGTATGTATTATATATTAGAAGCAAAATCATCAAGTCCTTGGCAATATACATTATAGAAATGGAGGTCTACACACTGATCAAATGTGCATTTGAATTTTTATAGCAGCAGTATCATTGAAATCATTTATAAAATCCTGCAAATAAAACTAAAACATGCCATTCACTAAAAAAACAATAGAACATCCTAGGGTACCTTTTGAACCTCTCCCATTGTGAGCAGTGGTCTTCGATGACTGGAGAAGCACAGCTACATTCTATAGTAAAGACCCACAGGTGAGTGGCCCAGGTGAGCCGGAGTCAGACACAGACACCCTGCTCCTCAACCTCAGCACACTGAGAAATGGTGGCGTTGGCTGTTGCTTAGCTTTGCTGGCAAGTCATGGGGAAGAGATGTTGGGGGAGGTTTGGTGCAGGATTAAGGGGCCACAATTAGCCACCACCTTCCATCTTCATTACCTCCCCCGCCTCCCTTGGCATTAAAGACTTACCTGGATTATCCATCTGCCACCTGCTGCAGAAGAAACCACAAAGGCCATCTCACACTCAGTCCAGCTAGTTAAAAGGAGCAGCAGTCTCCTCTGTCATCTTTCTCCTGTCCCTCCTTCTTCAATTATGTAAACATAGTTTGACCAAAGCAACTTCATCAAGTGTGTACCTACAGCCTGTACATCAGATGAACATGTTAGTAAAGTAAAATCTAACTGCTGGCATTGATTTTCGCCACTTTGGTCATTATGTTTCACACAACACATGGGTACTGACATATATGCATGAGTAGGTATAATAAAATGTAAACTTTTATTCTGAAAATGAATGGGAAAAAATTATTTTAAAAATAAATATTCTAATTTTGACCCAGTGTTCCTGATAGATCTGAACACATGACCTGCATGGGATTAAAGAGCCCAGATCACTGCTCAGCTGAGTGACTAAAGTGTGTAACTAGGTTACCGTTTCTTGCACTGTTGCACAGTGGAGACCATTCATCTCCTCGACAGGTTTCTGACCTTGCTTCTCCTGCGTACGGTGTGTTCTGACCTGCGGTTGTGTGCAGTACCAGACCATGACCTTGACGCATCAAACTGTCGTGCTGGAAACTGAGAGCATGATTTGAAATGCAAAACCATTCTGCACCGGTAACTGATTTATAAATCAGGTAACAGTGAACATTCCGTAGTGACGAAGGGTCAGACGAACACTTTCATTTATCTGGGACAGAAATGTTTTTTTAGAGTGAAGAATGTGTGAAGCATAATAAAGGAATATTTATTATTATCTTTATTATATTTTATTTATTATATTTTAATATTTTCTGTATTATTATTATTATTATTATTATTATTATCATCTATACTTGCCCCTCCTGGGTTACTCTGATTGTAACGTGATTTAAGGTAGTTGGATACAGAAGGTATGATGCATTCCTGCTCAACACGTACCAGATCGTTTCCTTTCATGAACAGTTGTGCTTAGTTATTTCAGTATAAACCTTAAATGCTCCCCTTGTCATGTCACAACTGTTTTTTTTTTCCTTTAAGCATGTAACTAACCTCCTTGCTGCAAAGGACAAAGAAACTCCATGCTGTGTGTAATACTCATCCCAGCTCAGCCATAAACTGGCCCCTGAAAATCATTGCCTAGAACTGGCCAGGGTTACTTAAGCCTTCATTGACAGAGATTGCACTACAGATGGCTAGTGTAACCGATTAAGGATTTGAACTCAGATCCCAGGCACAGAGACCTCATGGGCTTACTGGTATAGCACTGGGAAGGCCCCTCTTTCAGCCTTTCTGCATAATAAATAGAACATAGATAAGGTTAGGAAATCCATAGTATTCATTTCAGTGTAATTTAAAAAACATATGTTTCTAAGAATATTTTAGTAAGTGAATTTTTGGTTTCACAGCTGACTCAAGACCTCCTGGGAGATAATTCATTGTTGTGGTAGTATTTCTGTACCAAAGGTACGCCATACAACGTGTTACATTCTTTCAGCCCACCAGCATCCATCTGAATCATGTGACTCAAGGCAAAAAGACTCAATTCTTGAGTGGCATTCAGGTTTACAGAATTCTCAGTGCTTGCAACGGCTCTCCATCTGATGATTCCTACTTTGCACGTGTGAAGTTACAGGTACTGCAGCTTTGAGATGATGCGATAACACATGCGAGCGCTTGGGTGGATTTCCAGGCCTTTGTCGATACAGAAGCTCCTGCTCTCCTGGCTCCTTTACACTTCTCCACCGACACAGATGCCTCTGCTGCTAACTTGGCTGCTCTAGGGCTTTGTGGGAGAGAAAGGCTCACTAAACAGCCCTGTGCATGCAGATGGATTTTTAAGCTACACATGGTATTGCTGACTATATGCAGACCTTTATGTAAGGTGTTCAAATGGCTATTACCACCCTTGTGCCTTTTGCCCCCCAATTGCATGATGGATAAAAGGTTGCTATTGCAACCAGCTAAATGGAAATTCTGAATGCATCAAGATGGGTATGGAGATTAATGGCTCCCAGTGAGTTCTAATGGAGAAGAAATATACCACAGCATTCTGAAATTGCCTTAGGGTTGGAATGTGAAATGAGAGAACCTAGTAGTTTATTAGAGACAAAACCAAGGGCAATAAAACTCTTAGGGAGCAATTGCATTTTATTTTCTCTACCATTTCTTCCTCTGTCCTTGTGAGCAATGGAGTTTGCTGGTTAAATCTAATTTTGGCTGCTATCTAGATAGTCGCTGTACCTGGTGGTCCAGAAGAAAACAATCTCTTAAATAAGTCAGTCAAAGGCCCTTGGGGGTGCCATTGTTGAACCACTTCTACAGACCTCACTGTACACAATCTTTGGGAAGCTGAAATTTAATTAGTAGTAAAAAACTTAATTACTTTTTTATTCGCCACTCAATCCTTTACATTTCAATTTCTCCTCGTTTCCTTTTCTGGGGATTAGTTGTTCTGTATGTGTACAGAGACTTGCTGAAGATTTGTTTCCCCAGTGGGAAGTAAACTGTAGGGAGATAAGTTGTTGGTTCCCCAATCAAACTTGGTAATAAAAAGTTACAGAAAAGGGGAAAAAAAAAACTGTTTACACAAAATCATGCCTCAGATAGTTAATGTAAATGTGTATTCTGAGTCATATGCAGAATTTTCTGGAAAGAAGTGGATTACAGCTGTCTGATATAGTCTCTAGGCCACCCACAAGCACACACCAAGCCCACAGACCGAGCACACTAGTGTAGACCCTAGTATGTCTGCCGTTTGGCTCTGAAGCCCTGGGGTATGATGTCCAGTGAATTGCACACTGCTATATACAGGTCAGCTACTTTGTCAGTTTGTCAGTTAGTTTTTTTCTACAGTTTTTTTTTCTTAGTAGATCGGAATGGACATGCTAAAACATAAAGGGTCTGGCATTCCCACCTATCCAAACACGACAATTTAAAATTCTTTATTCATCACTTCTGTCTGTGTTCTAAAAACATTTTATTTAAAACACTACAAAGAATAATCAAAACCATCATACATCTAACAACAACTAATCCATTGAATCTAAATTAAAACCAAATAATGTAAACACTGCAAGAAGGATGTGTACAGAAGGGTTAAAAACCACACCTCAAGGTTCCAAATAAAAACATGAGAAAGGAAAACTTACCTGGCAACGCGACTCCAGAAGATGGACAGCCCCTCGGCCATGTTCCCATGGTGTTGCCGTACACCTTACTGCGTGGGTCTTGATTCACAACACAGCCAAACCCCTAAGGAAACATTGTTACAAAAAAACCAGCAATGACAAATAGATGCATAAAAAATTTAAAAATGCTTTGAAAAAAATGAATAAATTAGGTAAATGAGTGAGTAGATAAATAAAACAACAAATTACTGCACAAATACATTAACACCCATGTGCAGTAAATCTAACCTGCTCTAAAAATCACACCATTGAACAACCTGACTATAAAATACAGACAGTGCAAGCATTATGCAGAAACTAGATGCAGTTTTCATGCAGACTTATTCATGAAAATTATTCAAATATATTATAGTGCAGCAAACCAACACATGCCAGGCCCAGGGTGTGACTAAGATGTGTTTTGCATGCTTTTTATTTTTCCTGCCCATAATTAAATTACTATAAACTGAAATAGAGGCTGAGACAAGCAAGCTCCTGCAACACAGTGACAAGACTACCAAAAACAATACAAAAGCCGAGCAAACCTAAAATCAAGATGTGTTGGCAGCTCTCGTATCCAGACGGTATTCTTCTCTCGGGGCCGGGCTTCTTTTAATGTCCTTGGTAAATCAGCTGCACCTCTGGATCCTTCATCTCTGAATGAGTATTTAGGTGCAGCTGTCAATGGTGGGATGTGTCTGGACATGGCTGGGCTTCAGCCTGCCGCATAAAGATTATATAAATATTTGAAATATTTTACACCCTATACCTATTCTAAAAACACACAACACACAGAAAATCACACACAGACCAAATATGACTGCAGGTCCCTCGTACGCATCAACAGGCAAGTGTTACCCACCCAGGATGGAGGAAATGCCACAAACCCACGGATGTAACAACCAAAAGAGACTCTTACTGGTCTCCATGTAACCTCACTGTGTGACATTCTTCTCCATCCTAAACATGAGCCTGACCTGAATTCTGTAGAAGACACCCTGGAGGCCCAAGTCTGCCCCTGTTTGGATCAGCTGGCATCTCTTGTTCCACAGCACTTGCTTGGTAATGCTGATCACCAACCATGTGTGGGTGGCTATTGTCTTCTGAGCACCAGGGTCCCATCTCCTCAAAATTTTATCGTACTCCAGATCCATCTGTGGATCAGTCTTTCATCTATAGTAATATCCTAAAAAGGTACCACTGTGTTTTTTTAATCAGTGTAAACATCACACATATAACAGTTCAGTTTTTTTATTTGTCAGAATTAAGTAGACTAATCGTCTTTTTAATGGACTAAAAATGTAGGCAAATTATCTGTAATTACACAAGAATTTTTAAAAATTAAAATGTACATTGCACAGTGTTTTAGAGTGAAATTTTGCACTCAGATTTCCTCTTCAGTGCAAAGGCTTTGGCTTCCTGAAGTGAACATTGCAGATTTGTTGTTTTATGACAGTGGAGTCAGTTTATGTATTAACACGCCAGCTCTTTTCACCCTGGGAGACATACGCATCTCCCTTCTCTGCAGCACTTTGACTAGTGAGCAGCAGTTTCACCACGGACACCTCTGTTTGCCCGGAAACTTGGCAGCCAGGTCCAAAGACCCCGGACAAATATAGGCAAAAGGTACTGAATGGGTTTTCTCGCTTTTTATTGTTATTTTTCAAAGAAAGATGGAGAGTTGGAGAAAAGCAAACAATGCTTTCAGATAGCAGTCCTTGCTTATTTGCAATAACTCAAAAAACCAGGCAAAGACCATGTGAGAATTAATGCATGTTTTCTGAAATCAGATATTATTATTGTGATTATTATTATTATTATTATTATTATTATTGAAGTCAACAATATCAGTATATCAGCTGTCTTGAACAGGGATTCACTGTAGATACTGTTTTTTCCAGCATCATTTCCATTTTTATATAATAGTTTTAGTTCCAAAAATATGATTTTTTGGTTTTAAATTCAGCTATACTAGCTATTTAATGAGAAATACAAGACATTTTAATTTCATACACCGAGTGGCAGAAACACATAGTGGAAATGTGTGACACGAAGTGTGAAGTGCAGACCTATTCTCCTATCAACTCAAGTCGTTCCTGAAATTCCACAGATGTTTTCTTTTTTAAAATACATAGCAGTAATTATTAGTTTAAAGGCCAAGGCTGTGGAGATCCACTCATATGGTGATGAAATGATTTTGGTTTTCTGCAGCGTTTGCCTTGCTGTCAGTATTAGAAAAAGTCACAAATCTCAAAATCTTCTCCTTTTCATTTTTGTAATGACCTGCCACCATGCCTCTTGGTTGACTTTTATATTTTCAGTTCTGTAGAGGACGAGAAGCTGATTTATCAAGTGCGAGCACTGGAAACTCATCTCAGTGACCCACCTTTTAAAAACAGGATGACTGTGATCTGCTGGCATGCAGTGATTTAATCATCCTGTGTTGCATGTTGGGTTCTTCCAATTTGGTACAGCTTATTAAATGCATTTTTAATTCAATAAATACTTAATTTATTTAAACTTGAAGAAATACACACCTCAGGGGAATATTTTTACTGGTGGAGTAAGTTTACATCATGAAATTTAAAGCATTGTTCTGATGTGCTATGCAGGTTAAATAATAACAGTGAGTGAGTACTGTGATATAGTATATGATCAGATCGTGTCAGCTGGAACACAGTACCACCGAAAACCCATCAGCTCATCCAAAATAATTCATTAGTTTTTCAAATGTTTGTAATTACATTATTAGCAATTTTCAGAAATTATATGTTCTTTATTAGGTAATTATTATCAATAAAATAACCAGACAACCTGCAAAATATATCTAACCATTGATTTTTTAAAAATATTAAAGTTGTTAAAGATGTTTTTTTACTGTCTGTTGTGAATACAGTGTTTGAGACTTTACAAGGGTGTTTTTGCATTTTTCTCCTGGCAAGTTGGAGAGGCCCAACATCACTGGTATCAGCGTCTTTCCCTAATGTTTAGTGGCCAAATCTCACTCATATCGCGGACTCATAAGCCTGTGGTCTGTGTTCGGAAAAAAGCAGAAGACTGACTTGTAAGACTGTTTCAAATTAAATTTCACAACAGCACAATGTCAAAAAAGCATCCAAGAACAAAGAAGACAGCGGATGAATAAAACTCAAAGACACTCCCATAACCATCCATTTAAAGAAAATGCAACCGTAGGCATTCACGCATCATTTTTCAGCCTTATTAAATATGCAAATTCTGCCAAAGCACTGAAAGAGGTTGGAGCTGCTTTAGTGAGACAAAAGGAAGATAGTTTATGTGCTCATACTGCTCACACTTCCTTTTGTGGCATGTTGCTATGGCAAAACTTCCCGTTCAGGCAGGAAGCGAAGGCAAGTGCAGAGTAGAAAGGTTCTACGACATAAGTTTTATTGTACTGATTATCGTCCGCAGGTGATCTTGGACCTGGTCTGATGTTATGTCCAAAAACCTGAATAAAACAGGGGGACACAACAGGTACAAGGTGAGTTTTTGTTTTGATATGAAGTGGATCTGCGTAACAGTTTATCGCTGGAGACTGTGAGGCCTAAAACAGAGTACTTAAGAAATCTAGACAAAGATTAAATTATGTGTTGAGAGACTACTATGTGAAATAATGCAAAAAAGTAAGAAACAGATATAAACGGGTATAAAGTGTTTATAACTGAACCAAAAGTTTGACTTTTAAACACCGTAGTGAGGGTGTAGGAAATCTTTTCGAGACCAACTTTCATTTTCTAATCTGAAGATATTAAAGTGTAAACTGAAGTAAGTACAGCAGTTAATCTAAATATTGACCGATTTTGCAGTACAATTCTGGGGAAAATGTACTAACAGCCAAATTCATCTTTAAACTGCCATTTAGAGGAATTTCTACATACGCAATGGTTGCTGTTCTCTTTTGTGCAGTTATTTTCAACTTTTAGAGAGGAACATAACAAAATATTTGTTGTATAATATGCAGTTTAACTGAATGGAACAGATTACACATCATATTTACTCCACATAGGAAATAAATCTCTAAAGTAACTTGATGTCAGTAGTGTTACAGTATGTTGCCATGAGTTGATCTGGTTGTTCATAAAGGAAATATTGTTATGCAGATATATTCAAATAAATGACCTGAATGAAAGCAAAACACACCATCCAAAAATGTCGAAAATTCCCAACATTTTTGTCCATGTACAGCAGCTAAAAGTTGAAATTTCCAGCTACAGACGTTTTTTCTTTTTGGTCTCTGGTCTTCTTTGGACTCTGACAGTGTCGGAAGAGGGTAATATAACTTGTGATCTACTTATTAGCAAAGCTCATGAGGAACCTGGTAAATATTGAATGATAAAGTAGGATCCTCTGTGGCCACATGTCTTACATCATTATTTGTATGTGAAGAGCTAAACATGGCCCAGCAGCAGGTGAGGGGCCACAGCCGGAGCCTGAACTGCGGAACAAGTTCACCACAGGGGCAGAATGTTCTGGGCACGGTGGCGAGTTGGGCCATCAGCTTTGAGAAGCTACTGGAGGACCCCACCGGGGTGCTGTGTTTCACAGTGAGCCAACCTTTGACCTTGAGCAATCCAGTATCAGTGTTTAGCCTGTATATGTCTATTTTCTATTTTAAATGAACCTACCATCAAGATTGTTATGAAACGTCATAAATTTGACTAATCTTGAGAAGTTGTTGAAATTGAATTTTTTTTAAAAGTTCACAGCTTTTGAAATTACTTTTCAACACCCTGCGATCTGTAATGTATGTTCTATTCAGAATGGTATCTATTTATAAACCAGTTAAGAAGAATTCATCATGATGTTGGTGCAGTTAGTGTGGAGAAGCTGGATGTTGAAAAACGTGGAGGACATGGTGTGTTTCAGGCTTTCCTGAAGTCGGAGGTTAGTGCAGAAAACATCCTGTTCTGGCAGGCATGTGAAAAGTTCCGTAAAATTCCAGCCAGCCAAAAAGAGAAGGTAAGTGTGACAGTGATTATGCCAAAATGGATGTCAGCTTTGTTGTTAAAGAAGTAATAAACAAATTCCTTTATTTAACACTCGTAAGCTCACCAATACCTCGCTCCATTACATGTTTGTAAAAATGTGGTTGCTACAGTAACATATAACCAGATCATCAAGGTTTATTGATGGTGCTGTTTACTGATGACTAATCCATAATTTGTTACGCAGCTGAGTCGAGAGGCCCACTCAATCTATGAAACCTACCTCTCAAATAACGCCACCCATGCGGTGAACATTGACAAAAAAGCTCGGGTTCAGGAAAGTGACCTGGAATCTCCTAGTCCAGACATGTTCCACCAAGCTCAGCAACAGGTACTACACTAAAGACACCAAAATCAGCCAATTCAATGGTTGGAAAACTGGTCGACTATTTCAGTTTTGTAAACGTTACAGGAATATTGGAGATGTACATATTAATGATAGACATGATAACCGTGTCCATGAAAAGAACCACACTATCTTGTACTACCTCTCCTGCTCTACTTTTGCAGATCTTCAAACTGATGAAGTTTGACAGCTACACGCGCTTTGTTCGCTCGCAACTCTACCGGAACTGCGTGCTGGCCGACATGGAGGGCAGGCCGTTCCCAGAGGCTGGTCAGATGCCCAAGAGCCCAGAGAGAGGAAGAAGTGGACTTGCTGACAGTCATTCTCCTGCCGACAAAAGGGTACGATCACAGTTTAGCTCATATTAAAACCTATGGTTATGAGGCCAGACTGTTATTAGAAACTTGTAGCTCGCTTTATTTTGGCAAAGAAACTTTTAGGACTTGAATCAGCAACCTCTGGTTCCCAAGTTCCCTTCTTCAGGAAAGATGAATTAGGAATATCAATAAAGTTGCAGCTACACCTGTACCTGCTACCCTTTAGGGGGAGGGACTATATTTTACTGTGTTACTCCTCAGTTTGCAAAATGAATTAAATTCTACCTTTTGATGACTGGCATTTTATCCAGTGCCTACATCCTGCTTAAGTTCTTGTGCCCTGGTTCACTGCAGCCATCGAAAATGGACAGATAAAGTTTAAATTATTATCAAATGTGTTTCTATGCATGCAGAACAAGAAGTCAAGGCCTGCGAAATCTCGGCCCTTTGATGCTGAGGACAGCGTGGAGAGGAGGAAAGGCACAGCAGAAACGAGGGCCTGCGATAAGCGGCGAGAGAAAAGAGGATCGTGGGGTGGTACGATACTGGGGAGTGGCACGAATAGCTTGGCATGGCATCAAAGCGAAAAATGAAATTAAACAGCTGTCAGACTGTAGGGTGGTAGAAGTGTAGTCTTCTGTTTCCTACACATCAGCTCGGTGGCTGCTTACTTTCCCCAATGCTGTCTCCCTCCTACAGCTGAACTGCACGATCACTATGCCTTCTTGCACACAGAGTCACAGGGCTCAGTCAGGTCGTCGACTGCCAAAGAGAGGGTTTCTCTTCAAGGTCAGTCAGAGGTGAGTTGTCGGTCGCGTTGCTGGGTTGACCCATGTGGTGCCATGTGGATCAGACCCAAGTGGCTACAGTCCTCATAGCCATGTGCAGTAACCTTCCTGGCTGAAGGCCTCACACAGAAACAATGTAAGGGAAACCTCCTGAACTCAAGCGCTGACCCAAAGGGTATCAGTGACATAGATGTATTCCTTTATGAGTTCATTTAAGGCTCAAAACATGTCATATTGGTTACTGTTGCATTATGACAACTACTTTCTAGCTGTTTAAGATCATATGTGGCACATAATACTTCTAACTGTAGCTGCAACTTTGCTGATATTCCTAAAACATCTTTCCAGAGCACCCTCCTCTGTCTAAAGCTTCTGTTTTGTTCCTTCCTATCAGCTGGAGCGCTCAAGCACCTGTAGTCAGCAGCAGGCTGCATCAGGTGGGTCTGCAGCAGGGGAGGGGTACTGTTGTGTATTCTTCCCTGACGGGACGGCATCGCTGGCGATGACACGGCCTGGAGTATCTGTGCGGGACATGCTCACAGATCTGTGCCGGAAGAGGGGTGTCCCCCTGCACGACGTCATCATCTACCTGCGCGGCAAGGACAAGGTGCATTTCACCTCCAAAGTGCTCTTATACAAACACACAGCGAAATAACAGAACTAAACTGGGATGAACGTTGTTGCCTTTCTGTTATAGACACAGTGAAGCTTCTTCTTATGATCTCATGAGATTTAATTTCCTCCTTCGTTCTCTTCAGCGACATGTTTCACTGGACCAGGACAGTTCTGTGCTTAAAGAGCAGCAAGTCATTCTCGAGTTTCAAGTAGCGTTTCTGTGAGTATTGAGACACTGCTTATTCTGACTTGCAGCTGGTCTTGTTTCAGCCACGTTTCAGAAAGTTTCATTTTCATCCATCCCTCCATCCATTCAATGTAATACATCAGTTTCTCCTCATGAGGGTCACTAGGCTGTGAAACAACACCCTTTACCAAATGCCATTTTTATTTTTCAGTTTGGAGATAGCATTCACTGGGAAGATTACCGGCATTGTGGTGAAAAGCAGTAAGAGCCTTGAGGAGGCACTGAGTCCTGTTCTGGAGAAGCACAGCCTGAAACCTCGGGATGTTGTGGTCACCATAGTGAGTGGAACTGGACATGTTTATTTTAAAAAACTTTTATATTCAGTTGAATTTGTCCTGGAACAATTTGTCCGAGTTTTTTTTACCACCCAAGCTGCTATTCAGTCAGAAGACCACAGGTGACCTTTGCAACTATAATCATCAGACTGAGCCTTGTGTGTTATGGCTCCATATCTGTAAAGCTCGGCCTCTGTTTGGCTGTCTGTCTGTCTGTTCTTTATTTATGGCTTTGTTTTTCAAACCACAGACTAAGGCTTACGCGAGGTTTTTGCATCTTTTCAACATTTATACTTCAAAATCTATCCAGAGTATCTTTGATATCTTTAAAATTTCAACTTCTGCCTTTAAAGTGTAGCTTGGGAACACCAGCATAGTTGTATCACATGCAAACACACACAGCGGTACACACATTAGTGATGTGTGCCTTCTGACAGTTCCAAACTAATTCATCAGGTTGAGGACAAACTCACCAGTTTGCACAATTAGTAAGAAAGTCTAAACTTATTGCCTCATCTAAAAAATGTTTGGTTAAGCTTTGATATGTAACTGTTACATTTTACTAGCAGGCATATATTACATTTTCATATTGCTGCATCAAAGGAGAATTCCATTTAACGCACTTATCTGTGCACAGAGAATATCAAAACGAACAAACAAACTCTTGCAAAAACAAGTTCTTCTTTTCAGTTTTTTTGTTCATATTATTTTTGAGCTGAAAAAGTTCTCTAAATTAAGTAAAATTAAAACAGATTTGGTTCTAGAGGCTATATTTATCGTAAAGAGGAAGAAAGCAAATTCCTAAACCCATTTGCAAGATAAGTTATATACAGTACTGTGCAAAAGTCGTAGGCCCCTGTGGGAAAAGTGCTATAAAGCGAGGACGGTTCCAAAAATAATTCCATGAACACTTATTAATCAATAAACCTTCTAAAAAGTGCAGTAGACAAAAAAAAACCTCCATCAGATCAATATTTGGCGGGACCACCATTTGCCTTTAAAACACCATCAATTCTCTTATGCAAACTTGCATGCAGTTTAAGGTAGAGGTTGGCAGGTTCTTCCAAACATTTTGAGGAACTGGCCACAGTTCTTCTGCACACTTTGACTGTCTCTGCATGTCCTCCCAGACTGACTCGATCATGTTGAGATCAGGGCTCTGTGGGAACCAGACCATCTGTTGCAGGATTCCTTCTTTTTGCTCAAGATAGTTGTGTATGACTGAGATTGGGTGTTTGAGGTCATTCTCAGGCTGCACAATGAATTTGGGACCAATGAGAAACCTCCCTGATGGTAGATAAGAATCTACCTGTACATCTCAACAGACATTCAAGTTGCATGACTAACACTTTTGCACAGTACTGTATATGACACCTGAACTTTCATGCATATTTTGTTAAATGTTTTGGATAGCTACAGATTTCTACACATTTTCATTTTCTTGTCTCTGCTTTAGAGTGGCGAAAGAGAGCAGTTAAACATGAGCATGGAGGTCTCCTCTCTGGCCAACAAGCAGCTGCACCTGGACCAAGTCAAAGGCAAGCGCACAGCACACGTCATCCAACATGAGTTTACCAGTCAGGAATGACTCCTTTTGCCTTTGCCTTCAACTCATACATCAAATTTAGTAAAATTCTTTGTTATGTTTTTCCATTATGCTCTTTGTTAATATAATATATGTTTATAAACTTCCATATGGCTTCACGGGCAATAATTCATTATTGCACACATTCTGTTACTTACATGTAGTCTGTTCCAGATTTTCAGATGCTGACCTATAACAGCCCCTTGAATTCATTGTTATTTGTGCATAGAAACATGTCTCAGTTTTGCTGTTAAAAAAAAGAAAAAATGCATGCATAAATTAATTTTATATTTATTGCATTTCTGGGGAAACAAATGTACACAGTTCTTCCAAAACACAACTGAACACATTAGTGTGTCCCACATGTATGGAGTACAGAATCTTTTTTTATTGCTCTGTTTAAAAAGCTATGCTTTTAAGAAATAATAGACCATTAGCCAAAAGTAATATTCCTATCCAAACTGTGAGATATATCAACATTATGGTTGGAACTGTTATGAAAACCAAATGAAAAACTAGCAGAAAATGTTGATAAGACTCGACGTGTTCGAATGAATCTAACTGGTCTGTCTTTATGAGTCTTCAGAGGTATCTTTCCCTTTTACATAGTTTTATGCATTTTCATACACAAAAAATGCAAAGATGTTTTGATGTTGCATATCATTTACTTGAGAGGGCTGGAACACAAAAACCATGTTAGAGACATTAGGAAGGCCCTGACCATGAGTGATGTTAAGTTTGTACTCTGCATTGTAGATCTCCAGGTTAAACTCTGTGAGACTGAGTTGTTTTACACTGGCAAAGACCAAGCTCCCTTCACGATAGGTGACTGAAAAGCAGGCCTTTTTTGTCCTATATGACAGCTGTCTTTCTCAAAGCAGTTCTCAACAGTTAGTTCAGCTTATAATGCTTAGGCCAATATAATTCAGCAACGCACATTCTAGCTTGAGTTCAGAAGTTCAGCAGGACACTTTCTTCACTTGTTTTTTAAAAAAATGCCCTTTAGAATTCACGTTACTTTGTGACACACCTGTGCCAGACATTTACAGCATGTTTGACTGCACTCCAGGTAACAGTCAGAACAGCAGGCCAAATGTCAGTTCCTTGGCCCCCATCCCTGAGGTGAGTTCCAGAGTGCGTTCCATAAAGTTCAGCAGAACACACCACCAGTGAAGTCACACAGCCAGGCAATGACTCACTTTTTATTAACACTGTTATTATTATTGCAAAACTCTCCCTTTGCTTTGTGTGTGTGGGCTGTGTGTGCTTTCCATCCTGTACAGAGGCAGCCAGCAGGCCCCCGGGACACAATGGTGGCTGCCCCCCTGCCGTCAGACAGAGTCCGCCCCCACGGCAGGCGCAGAAACCCAGGAGTCCGCAGGACTTACGACATGGATGGTGGGTCGGGGGATGAGCTATTAAACGGTTTCTTCAGTCAAGCTAAAACTTCAGATCAGTTTGCGTCACCATTTAATGAATTCTGGGTCTATTTTTATGCATCTAAAAATGTTATTGTAATAGTAATTATTTGTTTGCTGTATGTTTTTTCTGACTACATTCCACACAACCACGAAGCTCTGTGTTTAACTGACTCAGTTCAGGTTAAGACTCTACATCATTACATCACATACAGACCCAGCAAGCTGGAGGCAGCATTGCTGACTAATTCACTATATGTTAAATACAACAGTTGCAGGTGTAGTTCTTCACAGGTGTGGAAACATTCAGTATAAAACATCGCAACTACTTTTACATTTCTGTAAGGAAGTGGCAAACATTTGTCTCTCTGCAAGGACTCATGGATCTGCTGACCAGGGCGCAGTTCTGCAGTGCAGATGACCAGCGGGGACTCCTGTGCAAAGAACACCTGGAGATGCCCCCATTCCTGCAGCTACCCCTTCTGGAGTGCACGGAGGAGGCCCAGGACGAGATGCCAGAGAAGGAGACTCACCGCAGGGCCTCCAAGCCGCTTCCATACTCAGAGCCTGAGACAGACATCACGGACACCAGGTTGTCCTCATACGAGCCCGACAGCTGCTTCCTGTGCACAGACTCGACAAGGGAAACAATCGTCTGACCACCACCCACCTCCACCCCAAAAACTGTCCCTTCTTGCTCTTTCCTCATATTCTCTCAGCATCTCTTCTTAGAAAGTCCCCGGAGAAGCACCTCGTTGGCACCCGGACTTTTCTGGAGCAGCTCACCTCTGCCAAGTGTGAATATTTAAGAAAGTGTAAGAACCATTCCTTTAGCAAAAGTAATTGAGACGCTGTATTAGTTAATTTACTATATGCGGTGCAAATTTTTGCAGGATTGTAGCAGCGTTTTTCCACATGCAAATCGATACTGAGCTATAGTTTGGGCACTTTCGTTATCTGTTCTTCCAGTAATATAGTTTATTTACATAAATTGTGGCATGTGTGCTTTCTACCTCCAATGTCTCTGACTGATATTGAATTTCTTATTAAATCAGCACTTTAAGAAGTACTGCATGCATTAAATACATTGTGACTGTCTCAAAATATATATCTTCCCACAGGCTGTTAACCAGTAAGCACCTGCACGAGGTGCGCCACTGTCAATGTATAACTGAGTAAACGTACATTTCTGTGGACATACAGTACTGTGCAAAAGTCTTAGGCATGCAACTTGAATGTGTGTTGAGAAGTACAGGTAGATTCTTATCTACCATCAGGGAGGTTTCTCATTGGTCCCAAATTCATTGTGCAGCCTGAGAATGACCTCAAACACCCAATCTCAGTCATACACAGCTGTCTTGAGCAAAAAGAAGGAATCCTGCAACAGACGGTATGGTTCCCACAGAGCCCTGATCTCATCATGATCAAGTCAGTCTGGGAGGACATGCAGAGACAGTCAAAGTGTGCAGAAGAACTGTGGCCAGTTCCTCAAAATGTTTGGAAGAACCTGCCAACCTCTACCTTAAACTGCATGCAAGTTTGCATAAGAGAATTGATGGTGTTTTAAAGGCAAACGGTGGTCCCACCAAATATTGATCTGGTTGAGGTTTTTTTTTGTCTATTGCACTTTTTAGAAGGTTTCTTGATTAATAAGTGTTCATGGCATTATTTTTGCAACCATCCTCGCTTTGTACCATTTTTCCCACAGGTGCCTAAAACTTTTGCACAATACTGTAACTGTGTGAAATAAGGCCTTGTCCTGTTTGTGGCTCAGTCGTTCACCTGTTTGTCCCTCATAATGCTCCACTGTTGCACAACCAGTGTATCGTATTCTGAATCATACGCTGAATAACTGGATGGAATAATCTGTATTAGAGCAAATTATTAGGAAAAGTTAAAAGAATGAAAGGGTGGGATACAACATAACAGGGATGTCCTCTGCTGCTTCTTGAAGTAATTAATAAATATCTAACACTGAAATGATTTTTTTCCTCTCTCATTATCATATACAAGTTCCTCTGTTGTACAGAGTCGGTTCAGACTGTGGCCCATTCACCCCGACACACACATGCATACACACTCGGTCGGGTAAGTGTGCATAATCTTTCACACGCAGACACACACTCATTTACACAACCAGCCAGGCAAATGTATGCAGACACAGAGGCACCTGCAAGTGCACACATTCGCACTCAGACAGACAGACAGACAGACAGAGGCCCGAAATGTATGAGAGTAACGTCCTCCACGAGATCTGATGGAAAGGAGGAGCGCCGCTGGTCGCTGTGGGTATGGACCTGTGAACCGGCAGAGAGGAGCGCTGTTGCCTACAGGGAGGGAAGGAAGGAGGGAGGGAGTGCCCAAGAAGGGGAAGGACACAGAGGTAAGAAGCCTCCTTTTTCCTCCCTGTCGGCATGCGCCACACTTCATCTTCACTTCCTCACGTCTAGTTTGTAGAGGTTCCTGACAGGTAAGGCAGCTCTGCATGGTTTGTTCTTTCATAATGATGGCGATGGTGGCAGCTAAGAAAGAAAGGATGACGGGGGGCACCTAACCTTTTCAGATTCTCTGTGACGTGAACAGTATTTAATATTTGTTATCCTTGTGTTGAAGTGACATGAAATAGTTTAAACTGGAATTGCGCTGTGTCGAGGTGGTGTCAAAACGTAACTGATTAAACGTACAGACAGACACACAGACACAAACACACACGAATACACAGGCCTGTGCTCCCATGTTAATTCACTGGATCACAGCGACTGCTGATCCTCTGCGAACATTTTAAGCGTTGCCCATGAAGTCTCTAACTTGTCAAATTTCACATTAAAAAATGTTTTCCAAATGCAGGCTATTAAAGGCTGAGAATAATATTTTCATTTTGTTTTTCATGTTTCAAATCATGTTTCGTGGCTCGTATAATAAATTAAATTAGCTGTTTTTGGATTCCTTGTGGTTTTCACTGATGTTAGCTGTAAAGAAGGGCACGAAGAGGGGCTTTTCTATTCTCAGAGAGAAACAAAAAAGTCAATGTAAATCTATATCACTGTAGACAGTGAATCACTCTGTCCTTATTCATTTAGTAACGTGCAATAGCTGTCAATGCCCTGGTGGTGGTGGGGGGGGCAGGATTCATGCACTAGAAAGCACTAATTTATTTATTTTGAAAATGTGTAGAAAAACAGCAAGACCACAGTCCTGAGGGTGTGAGCCGATGCTCCATGTTCCTACCCTGTCCACCATACAGATGCAGCCCCCCTCCGTGACTCAGCGACATCCGCCACCAGCTCTCAGGTTATTCTGTACCAGACTCAGGTCATTGGCTCATAAACACCACCTAATAAACTACATTTAACTAGTTTAATAATAACGTGTTTAATATTTTCGTTCCTGAACACGAAAGACCTTTAGTCTCAGTTACTCACATTTTGCTGGTGTGTATATGCTAGAAAAGGTGTTGTACACAGCAAAGAGAAATACAGTACATTAGAGGTATTTTCATGCATCAGTTATACCCATTAACTATTCCATGGAAAAAAAACTGCCCCTTAACAAAACATGAGGTTAACTTGCTGAAAATTCAAGAATCAATGATAGTGATTTCAAACTTTTTTCAATTTGCGTGAACGAAAGCTTTTATTTATTGCTGGGAAGTGGCCTCATGCTTTCCATTTTTATTGGGTGATGTTTCGTAGGCGGTCTCAAAGGGTCTTGTTGAGACTTGGAATGTCATCTCTGCTTTGTTTTATTTCGTCACGCGGAAGAACTGGGACTGTTCCTTATAGTCGGCAGCTTTCAGTCCAGTCAGCAGGAAAAGCTGCAGTCCAGTGTCTACAGCACTGGCAGTTTTACCAAGAAAAAACTTTCCATCAGCCGACTCATTACTTCTTAGGAAAATTCTTCATTCCAGGTCTATAACATTCTGGACATCATAAATATTTTCTTGTGACTATGTTAAACCTAGACGAAACATTATTTCAATAATTCTGAGGTTGGCAACTTTGGTGCCACCACACTGCACTCTTAAACAGTGTGTGTCACGCTGGCATGTTGCTTGCAAAGTTGGAGTGACAAGTGCACCTCAGGGAGTCTGTTATAATGTCCCCGCGGGACACATTTCCAGCACAGGGAACCAACCTTTCTGATTCCTTCAGCTCCCTTGTGGTCGGGTTCTGCCTGTTGCCATGGTGACGACATTCTCTGACAGATGAGCATAACCTCTGTGGAGCATAACTAAGGTGTTTTTATCACACTGATAGGATTTCAGAAGATTTCAAGACTCTTGAAAATCTGACACTGATAAATGTTTTACTAGCTGGCTGTGAAGGAAAGCATAAATAGGAAAAAAAAAACAAAATGTCAGAAACAATTCTGTTTTTGCAAATTCAAAGCAGGTCTCTTAATGCTGGGGTAGCTGTCAATCTTCGTGCAGAGGGTGTTAGTTTTAGCTTCATTTGGGCACCAGGCTCTGTGCTCAATATAAGATGCATAGCTGCCAATGCAAACTGCAGGACTTCACACACAATCTTGTTGGCCGTGTTTAGGCCTAGATACATGCGTGTTTGGTTAAAAATGCAAAATACAATATGGTACTATAATTTTATCCAGCATAATTTGTATTTAACACACAGACCTGAAACCGTAACCCTAATTCAACAGCTATGAAAATAATACATCCTAAGTTTTGGGTTAGGCATTCTTATTTTAAATATTTCATTTTAATACCATGGTTTCTCAAAAAGTTTGTCTTGTTTTCAGGACCCTGCACCCCATGAGCTAACACAGAATGTTTAAATAAATGCTTTGTCTCCCCTGTGATTCAACTACAACTCAAAGTTCATAGTAAGTTTAATTGATGAAATAGCGCCATCTTGTGGGGAAAAACTACAAGGGCTCGTCAATAAATCAATGAGTTGCAAAATCCAAATCCACTTTTTCCAAAGTGACTTACTTACTTACTCATTTATGCAGAAGACATTTTTGAGGGTAAATATTTGAACCAGGGTAAGTGTTTTTGATCAAAATGAATACAAGAACAGCCCTGCAACTGAACGCCCTGAGGTTACAAGGTGAAGTACTACTGACCTGCTGTCACACTTGAATGTAACTGCATGTGATATGTTATTTTTGTTTTTGTTTTTTAGATCATTATAGGAATCCAGTACATTAAGACGTGTGGTGATTTGAGTAAAACTTATTAGATAGCAGAAATATGGACAATAAGGTGGGTAAGATGAGCAGATTCATGACAGAGTTTGAGAGTCTTCCAAATGTCTCCTGACTTTGCACTCACGCGTTACTTCTTTTTCAGTGCTCTTCATCAGCACCGCAGAAACACACCAAGAACAGGTCCAAGTCTACATCTGAGATCCAGCAAGTCAAAAAGGTCAGCAACTAAGCTAGGAAACCAATGCAAGTTAACAGCACAGTCCTGTTAAATTCTACTCAAAGTAGTAATGATTTTTAAATCTGTCCCAAACCCTAGACCTTTCATACACCTCAAAAATCCCTGCCAGGAAAAACAGAACTGGAGAAACTTAAGGTATAACATGTATTTTCAGAGTTTTCTGTGATGTTTTCTATGATCCTGTCCTTCATTCTTTAGTAACACTCCACCACACTGCCTGTGGGAGAGTTTTACTTTTACTTCTATTTTTTCCCATATAGTTTGTCCTTTTTTTGCAATGATAGGCATCTTTGCTGCCATTTTCTTGGTAAAAATGTACCCCAGATTTTATGCTGATTTTCTTCTGTCAATCCACTTTCCAGGAGGCTCCAGAGGGCACTGAGATGCCTTCTTCTTCTTTATCAGAGGAGCTGAAGTGATCCAGGAAGGAAATGCAGGGGTTGCTGAGATATGGCATACAGAGAAGAAAATTGTGCATATTATGACAAATGTTATTCAAAAGAAGTAGTACCTTTTGTGTTGAGACCATGCTACAAATGAGAGTGTGGCCTCGGAATGATGAAAATATGTGAAAACAAATCAGTTGTAAACTGTCTGGAGACACACGCCTCTAAAGTTTGTAGCACACTTGGTGTGTGAAGTATCTGTGTACCAAATTTCTATTCTGTGGCTTCAAAAACAAAGCTGTCCATGCGGAACAAACTAACTAACTAACAGAGGTGGAGACTGAGCTTCATAGATACAGAGCTTTTCTGCCTTGCGTTGCAAGGCAGAAGACAAATATACCCTCACCAGCAACTTTAGTAAGTACACTTATTAAGTAGAGGTTTTGATCCTCTTTAGCCCTCAGCTTTAGCCCACAGCATGAATTCAGAAACACAGTTCTTGTTCCATGCTGTACTTGAAATTCTAATGTGTTCTTGAAAATGCACCAGATACTGAAAGTAAATGAAGTAATGTGCTTCTGGCACATTAGAAAACATGCAAGTAACTATCAGCCCATGATTTCAGGATGATAAAGATGAATTATATAATTAGAAAATACTTAATGCTGTCATTAATTTGCACGTTTATAACATGCATTACATTATCTATAGTACAGGACATTTCACCTTTGTGGTCTCCCCACCAGTGTCACTGCATTGCACACAGGAGATGAGAGGGGACCTGTGCAGGGGTTCACAGTGGGAGTTCAGTGTTATGAGATGTTGAATAAAGGGAATTAAGATGTGCATCAAAGTCACCCACCACTTCCTCCTCTTCTTGGTTTTACACAACATGCAAATAAATAGGTTTATTTAAAAAAAAAAAAAAGAAAAAGAAACGCACAGTAAATGTGGTGATGCAGTGCAAACGTATTAGGCAAAGTAAAACAGGTGGAAACCTGCGTTAAATAAATTTGTTACAGTGCACAATAGAGCTTGTTACAATACATACACTATTATTTTATTACAGTAGACTCTGTTACTGTACCCTATTTTTACATTTTTATATTTGCGTTTTAACTTTTTATTATAAGTTTCAGATAAAAATTTATTATATCAAAAGTTTCCATTCAGATACCAGTATATAGGTATTCATTTTCAGGAGGCCCTATAGCAAGAATTCAGATATAGAGAGTTCAGATACCAAGTAACTGCTATATTTTATTATTAGTAGTAATCATGCAACCTAATAACTAAGCCCATTCTCCAGGGGTGAGCCAAGCAAACAAAACAGCCAAATATCGCTACCCTATTGTGTTAAATAAACTACGCTAGTGGACAGGACACACAAATCTAAAGGCCTTAGGACACAAGGCCGTAATACTGACTGTCTTGATGAAAAATATGGGTGAGGAAGCTACTATTATGCAAGTCTGAGCAGCTGAGAAGGGACCATCATCTGACCAGCACCACTGCGGGAAGTTTAAAACGTTACCCAAACACCTTCTCTGCAACGATCTCCTAGAGAGGAGGTTTTTTTAGTCAGTTACACCTGTTCTGTAGAAGATCGTTACTTTGCAGGTTTTCCCCTTTAGATCACAACCACTTCTGAATAAATGGGGTCTTTGCAAGGTCTTGCAAATATAAATGTTAAGTAACTTCAAAAAAAAAAATATTAAAGATGGAAAAGGTCAAGCAGCTCTTTGAAAATTAGCCTCTTCCCCTCTTAGAGTACAGCAGAGAATCTCATTAGCAGCTGCATCATCACTGCTTCACCACCGGCAACCGCTGTGCACCTGAGACATCCTATATCCTGACCAAATTGTTTCCAATTTCCGATTTTAACATGAAGAGTTTGAAGAGGCTCACCTAACTGCTCAACCAAACCACCGTTGGTCATGGGATTCAGTGACAGTTGATAACAGCTTTGGGTGAAGATGCTGGGATAGTAACATGAAGACGATGATAATGATGGTGGTGCCGGTAAATAATGATTATTATTACGACAATAATACAAGGACTCTGTAAGTTAGTTGGTTAAAGTGCCCACCTAATAAACAGGAGACCTTGGGTTCAAAACACTGAAAGCTATAAGAAACGGTAATTGTGGCTCAGTAACTTGAACAGCTGAACCCAGAAGATGGAAAGAATGGATTTTGCGCCAGAGAAGTTTCTGGGAGGAGGCAGGACAGTGGTAAGGGTTGTTCTGGTAATAATCCCACTCATACTGCAGAATCACTCTGAACTGAAACAGTAAGAATATCCCATTGAACTTTTGCAAGCCTCACTGCCACTGTCATTGTGTTTTCATACTTCTAGTTGGAGTACAATTTAAATTGAATTCATTTTATTTTTATAAAGCATGTAAATTCTCACTTTAATATAACATACTATATAATGCTGCAAGCACTATATACAGGGCTGTGCCCCATAACTGCATATTTTTCACACTGAATGGTGTCAGATTTTTAGACAAAATACAGTATTAGACAAAGGGAACCTGAGTGATCACAACAGTTTTTTAAAATTATTATTTTATTACTTAATTAATTCAAAGAACAAAGTTACCCAACACTTATATCTCCCATGTGAAAATAAAATTATAACAAAAAATATTACAAGGTAGAAAAATAAAATCAAAGTAACAAGCATTACAACCAAAAATTGTATATACGTTTATGAAGGTGCATTTCTTAAAAATATTCACAAGACAACATTACAAATTGTCCAGAATCCAGGATGCTCAGTGTAGCTGCTTTGGGTTCTGTGCCGTGTTCCACCTGCCTTATTTTTTCTCTGCCCTTTACTTTTGTTATCCTTTCTTCAATGTTATCCTTTAGTCTTTTTGTCCTCTTTTACTTTCTTGTGGCTTTTTGTATCTTTGCTGTGCTTTGTTTTACTGCACAGCCACGGTGCCATTGTTGTTTCCTGTGTGCTGTCGTCCCTCTTCCGTGTACCATATTTGGTGTACTGTACTCTGTGAGTTTTACCCTGGTTACTGTTGTCTGGTCACGGTGAACACAGGAGCCATGAGAGCAATTGTGCTTCAGGTCCTGCCGAGAGGAGAGGACTCCCTGTGCTCGTGAACAGGCAGTGGCGGAACAGCAGTCGTGTGACGCTCAGGGAGCAGCCCGACAGAGTGCTGTGTGCTAACTGTCCCTACTGTCCAAGACCCACTGCCTCCCCCACACTGTCATGCCACCCGCGCTGTGGTTGAGGGACTTTAGTGTGGTGACCTTCTCAGTGGCGGGATGGCCAGTTGGGGTCCACTGCTGCTCCAGTCATGTGCAGTTTCCTTTGAAATATATAAAAGTATTTTCAAATCAGCCCATTTCAATTTCAAATAGATGTAGGAGGAAAACGTCTTGCGAGACACTGATGTGCTCTGTGACAAACACATCCTGAGCATCTCTCAGCTGTACACACTAACCCAGGACATGGTGACTGTGTTGCTTTGCACCTTTTTAATTCCTTTTAAAATTCATTTTACAACTTCAGTTTTTAATTTAAGATAAAATAACCATATATACTCATTTCTCACATAAAAAAATCCAGATTTGTGGTAATATACAGTATTGTGCAAAAGTCTTAGGCACCTGTGGGAAAAATGCTATAAAGCGAGCATGGTTCCAAAAATAATGCCATGAACACTTATTAACCAATAAACCTTCTAAAAAGTGCAGTAGACAAAAAAAAACCTCCATCAGATCAATATTTGGTGGGACCACCATTTGCCTTTAAAACAGCATCAATTCTCTTATGCAAACTTGCATGCAGTTTAAGGTAGAGGTTGGCAGGTTCTTCCAAACATTTTGAGGAACTGGCCACAGTTCTTCTGCACACTTTGACTGTCTCTGCATGTCCTCCCAGACTGACTTGATCATGTTGAGATCAGGGCTCTGTATCTACTCTTGTTTCCACACAACAGGCTTATAAATTCAGCACAGCAGCATATTGCCTGTTATGCGGTTACTCTAGTTCCCCATAAATGTGCTTAATGTGATCCTGACAAAGACACAACAACCAGACTCACACCCACCCATGTGCACCATGTAGGTGGATCCAGACAACATGTCTACTCTTGTCCCAGGTTAGCAACTGACTAAACATGGGAACATTTAGGAATGTTATAGATACAATATATTCAGTTAATAGTTTATTATGCTTAACACCAGATAACATGGGAGCACAGCCTCCTGTCATATTGACAATCTCAGTTTATCACAACTGTGGATTAATGGCAAAACACCACAGCATCACAGAATGAATTAACTCCTTTAAGTGTCGGATGGCTGTATTATCATTTCCCAGCTGATACTAAAAGATACCACTTAGCATGTGTAAGACATGCGAGGTTTACCGGTAGCACTTCACTTCCCAACAGGCACCGGCCAGTAAGCGTCATTATTTCGTTGGCCGTTACTTTCGTCATACTTTTTGTGTGCCCTCTTGTGGTCACAAGCAGTATTGCACTTTACTTTTATCACTATTTAAAAAAGCTTATTTTCATTTATCCGACTCTTTACTATAAAGGAGGACGAGGCATAACAAACGAACGAGTCATTTAATCGTGAAAACAAGTTGAAGAAAACAAACTAAATTAGTAAACAACACATCAAATTATAAAGTCGATGGGAAATAATGAAAATAAATACAGGAACGTTTACTGATGAACTATAAATCCATGTAAACATAGATACATTTATACGCGAATTATGACTTTATTTTCAAATCAGCACTTTCCTTTGCGCATGACTGATTTGCACTGTTTTCCCTATTGCTTCTTTTATTTACAGGTAAGGCTTTTTTTCTTGGTTTACATTTGCCATATACTTGTGAGTGTAAGTAACACTTTTCACTATTTGAACACGCATCAGCGGCACTTTAGTTGAATGTTTGTTGTTTTCTTTTACCAGTAAAAGCAGATTCAGAGAGGCACTGCTTGTCGGCTGCATTTAATACATTTTTATACTTCGCCATGATTCGCAAAAACAAAATCAATCCACTTATTAATTTTCACTTCACACCAATAGCCAGACCTTCTCTGTTGGTCCTGCTAGAAGTCAAGATAAATTGTTCTCTCCAGCCCCTGGTTCCAGTAGCTCAGCACTACCTGCTGCTCTCTGCTTGAGAAGATATCAGTTCAAGCCCACATCACATTTGCTTGTATTTGTTTAGCCAGTGTTTTTCTCCAAAGCAGCCTACAGTTCTATACACATTTATACAGCTGCATGTTTTTACTAGAGCAATTCAGACTCTTTGCACAAAGGTTGTAAAGTAGGAGGTGGGATTCCAACTGGGGTGTATTGAGATGCAAAGCGGCAAGACTCACCACACTGCAGGGAACAAGTGAGTTTCCCTACAGGAACTAATAAAGTCCTCAACTATCCTATGCTATCATATCCTATCCTATTCTGCTATTTGTTATCCCGTTATATATGTACTGCAAGCCAGAATGACGTTTCATAGCTTCTTCTACCATTGCTTTAAGTGTTGAACAGTTGGTGTCAGCACTTCTTTTAGTACTGGCTGGAGGCCCCCTGGGGACCTGTAGTCGTTTGTTTATTATGCCATGGATTGAATAAACTGTGACACTCAACATCATTCCTGTGAACCTTTCATCCAGTCTGACTGAATTGTGCTTCACTATTCCTCAGGGCTTGTTGCACATGTCCATTTAACTGTTATCAGCAAATAAATATTTTAAAGGAAACTACTGTAAACCTTTACAAACTACACTTCAATATTTGAGCACCTTATACCAGCACTGTGAATTCCCCGGTCACTTCCATTAACTGCTTGTTTTATCAAGATTTTGGCAGTCCAGAGCCTATTCCAGAATGGCTGGGCACTAGGCTAATAGGATACTCCGCGGACAGGGGCACCGGTCCATCGCAGGGTAGGCATGCGCACATGCTGCAGGTAATCTGAAGTCACAAATTAACATAAAACATATGTGTTTGGGAGGAAACCCGCACAGACACAAGGAGAATATGTTAACTCCACACAGTCTGGCTCACGCAGTCTGAGCCAGATTCAAATGTACACCCAAACAGCCCAACTGCTATGAGGTGGCACTGCAACTTTCTTCCCCCATACCATCTAATTCTTAATTTAGCTTGTGGTTTTTTCAAGATGACTTGGAAAGTGTAAAGTTTGCACAATAAACACAATAAAAAATCACTAATGAGAGATGACAACTGAGGATGAAATGCTGTGCTGCAGATAACACAAGGCCCACTTTGGATTCATCTAGACACAGTGTTGGAGATTAAACAAAAAAGTTATAAATAGAGGTTAGAAAATACATTTTGGCAGTAATGGAGGTGATCCTAGCATTTTTTGTTCCAATCAGAAAGTATCCGGAGTCAGACATGAAACTGGCCAGAACTCTGTACAGGGCTTTCTGATACCCATTTGTTAACTTTATACATGCATTAAGTGCACAAGCACATTTTGACTTTCTCTCTGGAAAAAAAATAAAAATTACAGGTACAAAAAAATGGATGCAGGCATAATGACATTCGTCATGCACTGTGTACCATGTGAACTGTGCAGCACATGATGTGACAGCGCTGATAATCGTACTGCCCACAGCCTGGCACATATACTCCTCATCCAGCCACCATTTACTGCACATGCCGGCACTGAATCCTCAGCTGGAGTCAGAGACGGTGGACTGCAAGCTTCAACGCCCCCACTCAGACTCAATTAGATTAACATACATTAAAGTCTGGGAGGATGTCTGGGAGCAAGGCTTTAAAAAGCTCCACCACCGAGAGGTTTCAGAAAAAAAAAGCTATAAGGACTTGCATTGAGCATCGTGAATACATCATAAAGTTACTCTGTAAGTCACTATAACATCCATTTAAAAATGCTTCACAAACTGCATTGCAATGCTTAAGAAGAATTGCCTGCATCATAAAAGTTTTTGGGTTGAAGCCCCACTCCTGAGTACCTTTTTAGTATGCTAGAGTAGTTATCCTGAAGTGCACCTGTAAAAACACCCAGTTGTACAACTACAGTGTATATACTGTATGTATTTGTTTGGATAGAAGTGTCAGCTAAGCAATCAAATTGACTGCAACTATTTTTTGCCCACTTATACTGTTTTCCATTTATAGAGATGAAAATTCAAATATAATTAAATGTCTTAACCTACTGTGTAACCTAAGACTTCACCCTCAAGCAAGATAAAATAATGGCAACCTGCAGTACTGGATCAAGGTCAGGATTTGCATGATTCTCCTGTTCTGATAAGTAAGCTGTTTAGTTTTCTTGTTCCTTTGTAAACTCGGAGAGACATAAGAAGATCACATCCCACTGATCCCCATGATACAGTACAGACACAGATTGAGAGATGTTAACTGATATTGGGATGCTGTAGAGCAGGCTTGGCTGCCTAAAGTTAACACCAACAGATACTGAAGAAACAATCCATTGAGAAACAAGACTACTGATGTTATCTGTACTGTTTTTTTTTTAAGATTTTATTTTGCACAAAAGCAGAAAAAGTTGGATGTTAGTGCCCCACAGAAGTAGCCAGCCCTGGTCCTACAGAGCTGAAATCATACAGGTTTTACAATATTCATTTTAATAGGCCTCTTTGCCTAAAACAACAGGTGAAGTGATTTACTTTTGTGATAATTATTCTCACAAAGCAACTAAAAGCTCTGATACAACAAAAACAGAGCACCTGAGCACCAGTTTCTGCCACACGAGCCAAAATATTAATATAAAGTATTTCTTGTTTTTGAAAATAAATCCTTGCTTGCTGTATTGGTGAAAGTAGTTTCTTTTGCAGTAGGCTTTAGCAGTACCAAAATATTAAATACAGAAAAGTGAACAAAAAAACTCAAGTGTGTGTGTGTGTGTGTGTGTGTGTGTGTTTTCTTAAGCTCAGGCCCAAAAAGAGGATTTATAAAATGCATCTGACAGGCATTATCTCTTGAAAACACTCAACTGGGAAAAGGTTCACAATCCTTAAAACACTTTAAAGTATATTTAATTACCAGGAGAAAACTGACAACTGACAGCTGTAGCGACCTCAACGGGAAAACACGTTCTGTTGTCATGTACGAAGAAGCTTTGGTGCTCAGCGCTGTTCCTTGATGTAGCTTTATTATTAACATTATTTTGTCCATACGTAAACTCGGCGCAACTAAAATAATAATTAACGCGGGAGTCGTTTCCATTTTATGTTTCACTTTTAAAAGATGGAGATCCACAGTCGTTTTCCTCTGTTTTCTTCCCCGCCGACCGCACTCGGAAACACAGCCATTATGCTCTAGTTCAATAGTTTACATCTCATTTGATACTCGATCGCGTGCAAGTGAAAACAGTGCGTGGGCGGCGCGTGAGCTTCTGGTCCAATGGCGTGTGTCCATCTGCCCGCCGGCCAATCAACGCCAGAGTCATTACCGTAAACCCGAAGGCTCAGGGCCGCCATGACGCTTGTTTGCGCTCATCTCCGTGCCGAGGCAGCAGCGGATATACATCGAACCAGAAACAAAGGAAAACGCTCTTCCTCGTAAACTGGTATGCGTTTTCAGGTAAAAAACGAAGCAACCCGAGTACAGTCCAACGTGATGGACATGTGGGGTTATTAAAGCTCACAACTGGCATATTTGTGCTGTTCTTTGTGGAAGACTTGGCGTTTGCTAGCGCGAACTACAACAATAATTATGAGTGGTTTTGTTGGGAATTTGCAGCGGTCCAGTCTGTCGGAAATCGAGCGCGTTTCCTGAAAAGATGCGGTCGAACTCCAGTCTGGATAAAGACTTATGGGTTCTAGCGATCAAACGCGCTTCAGTTGTAAAGCTAAAATATTATTGACATTAAGCCAACATTAGCTACCACTCTAGATGGGTATCTGTCTGCTTTTATATAACGCACCTTTCTGGCTAAAAAAAATGCCACCTTTCCTGTGTTTCGTTTTCTTCAAATTCCCCTAACTGCCAGTAATAATGTTCAGAATGACCTAACCTTTTTTAAAATTCTATTAAGCTGTGATTAACTGTTTTGTTAAGAGAAACGATTTTCCAACAACTGAGCTAGGCAGGCAGCCTACGTTTTATAGAAGGCACGTTTATTTATCCGCCAGCAGATTTATTTACAAATGGATGTCAAAAACAAAAAAGAGCGCGAATGTTGTGCCTACAACAGCTGCCGAATGG
Organism: Arapaima gigas; assembly: GCA_900497675.1. Classification (NCBI taxonomy): domain Eukaryota; kingdom Metazoa; phylum Chordata; class Actinopteri; order Osteoglossiformes; family Osteoglossidae; genus Arapaima; species Arapaima gigas. The sequence goes on from UFQX01000247.1 coordinate 306,789, forward strand.
CCACAGCGTTACATAACGTGGCCAAAACTTGCATCGAATTAGGCTAACTAGTTGTCTGGCATCTGGAAGGGGCTCTTAGCAATGTGGGCTAGTTGACCTGGGAAAGTGTTTTCTTTTTTCATTATTCGCGTAGAATAGCGCGCATTTTGCAGAAAATATTGCACTGAAAACGGAACAAACTATTCATTTTTGTTTGGTAATCTTAGCTTACTTGGAGCGTGTATATTTTTTTAAGCTTGTCGCGTTCAGTTCTAGTGCTGTAAACGAGGCTATGTGTAACTGGAATTGGAGATAAAGTTTCTTGTTCTTGAGCAGCAACATGTAAACCCAGGCTGTGCGCTTTGGTTATTTTTATTTTTATTTTTTTTTGGGCCTGTTCCTAAAGCCGTTAGCCCGCTAGCAGTGTCACGGCTAGCTCGTTGAACTTGTAGGAGGGATTTGTCAGGCATTTTGACTGAGAGGGAAACGGGCCAATGACGGTGGAAATATCGGTCGCGTGGTCCTCTCTCGCGCTCTCCAGTGTTCGTGTAAACGGCAGCTGCTTTCCACGAGGAGCTCCTTGGTACTATTTACCCGTTTTTCGTAGCAGCCTCTCATACCCTTTTGAAGCATACCGTAAAGTTAAGCCAAAGTTACACTTTTGACAGGTGTGTAAACCCGATTAACTTGTTTGTATGTTCTTGTTAATTGAAGTTAATGTGCGGTCAGAGATGTGGTTTCCCGAGTCCAGTGTAACATGTCTACCTACGTTTGACATGTATGCTGTATTTGCCAGAACATCGTATGTCATTGTTGATCACAAATCTTACAGAAAGCAGCTGCACATGAGCTTGTGGGAATGTATAGGAGAGGAGCTCTGGTTGAGATCTCGTCATGTTCTGATGTGACAAAGGAGCTAGAAGGACTGTGAGTCCACAAACGTTTGTGTTCACAAACAAGCTTTATTGGATTTAGCCTGTTTGTCTATGAGATGCATGGTCTTTGTAAGATGGTGTTTAGAGCAGAAGGTCTCAGGAGTTGGTGAATGTGTGGAATGAGCCTGAGTAATTGACTACTAACAGGTGGTTGAACTGGGAGTTGAGTCAACAAATGGAAGCTGGATCTTTGGAATAAGTTTCTCTAAGTTGATGTTAAACTTCATTCTGGTAGTTGGGTAAGGTTACGTATTCAAAAGAATATTTTCCTTATTCTGTTACTGTGTGGTTTTCGACTTGATTAGTGCCGTGGTATTAATGGTACATATGGTCTTTCATGTAGCACCAGTCTTTGTTTTTTGTGACTTGTTTTAAATGTTTATTGGCATAAAGATACTGTAGAATTGTGAATTGTACGACTTCCTCAGCAGAAGAACATAGTAGGTTGTGGTTTAGAAAAATTGGTAGAGGCACTGGTCAGTTAACTTTCTGTCCTGGTCACCTGAGGTTTAGGCACATATCCTAATTTTTGTCTAGAGCATTGTTTTATTTAATGTTTGCTTCTTCCTCTCTGAATGAAAAATTAACCCTAATGAACAACAGAGCATCTGTTCACAGCTGCCCCCCCTCCCCGGTTGCTTTTTGTCATAGGAAATATTGTGTTCCACTCAAACTAATAAAACATTATTATTTCTTAAGTTGTATTGGGGAGGATTATCTGCTCTAATGTTTGCATTTAATTTTTAGTGTTAACAGGAATGCCTAAGGAAAAATATGATCCGCCAGACCCCAGGCGGATGTATACAATTATGTCAAGTGAGGAGGCAGCCAATGGGAAGAAGTCATATTGGGCTGAACTCGAAATCAGTGGTAAGTACAGTGGTGTTTTGTTATCTCCATGCTGACACTGTAAGGTTATAGTTAAGTGTTCATTTTGGGACTACCGATGGCTTGAATTTTAGCAGTAGCATTACGGGGATTTTTCCTACCTATGAACGAGAAAGAAAGGTGTGTGTTTCTTAAAGCCTCATACAGAGTGCTTTATTTAAAAAATAAATAAATAAAATGCTGAGTGAAGAGATTTTTATTCAGGAAAACATTGTCAGCCTAGTCAAAAAATGCATCTTTTACTGACTGTTACATTCCTTGCACTTTATTTGCTGAGTTTCAAAGCTTTACAGAAAGATGTAGAAAATGCATAGTTTAAAAAAACATTGCTACACCTGTCAATATTGTCTTGCTAGCAAGTCTTGTATATAGGGTATATATGATGTGTCTGTCCTATTCTCTGCACATTTAGGCAAAGTGAGAAGTCTCAGTTCTGCATTGTGGTCACTCACCCACCTCACAGCTCTGCACATCAGTGACAACTCTCTGTCGCGCATTCCGCCCGACATTGCCAAACTGCACAACCTTGTGTACCTGGACCTGTCGTCCAATAAGATCAGGAGCCTGCCAGCTGAGCTCGGCAACATGGTGTCTCTCAGGTGAGCACCGTTTCCTCCTGCCGGTCTTGGCCAACTTCAACAATGTGCATCGCAGACGTTGAAGGATAGAATTGTGCGTGCAACTAATTTCAGCTTTTTTTTTTTTTTTTTTATAAAGAACTCCTGTAGGTCTGTAAATGTTTCTTAAATTCTAAATCCTAAATGAAAGATGATTGTTTGCAAATGCTTTTGCTCCAAACTTAATCCTGAAATATCACCTTTGTCATTTGAATAAATTTTTCCGTTGTGTGCATTTGTGCATTTAGTTAAGCTGTCTGATTTGACGCAACCCAAGTTTGCATTTCATATAATATGGGAAGTAAATTTAATAAGTGTGGGTTTCGTGTCATATATAGATTGATGTTCGGTAATGATTGATTTTTATTTGATTTTGCACAAGCTTTGTAAAAAGTCAGACTGGAAGGATGTTATGACTTAAAAGGTCTATGAAGCTATTTTTATGAATGTTTTTGCTCTAATTGCTTATATACACTGTCTTACGTCTTGCATCTGTACAGTGAATCTGTGAAGTGCTGCAGCATCATTAGCACCTGCCTCTTCCCAAACACAAGCTTTATTCCCAGTGATCATGTAGTCTGTTCTCTGCATTCAATGAATTGAAACAGATTGCCAGGTGCAGTCAGTCCAGATGTTTTTGCTCTGTTTGTGAGTGGTCAAGGTTATGCAAAATCTGAACTCTTTTTTTTTTTTTTTTTGGAACATTTTCTCCTCAGGGAATTACTTTTAAAAAACAACCAGTTGCGAGTTCTACCTTTTGAGCTTGGAAAACTGTTTCAGTTACAGACACTGGGATTGAAAGGTATTACCCTCAGCAATATTTTATACAAATGGGTAACAGTCAAAACCTGTTGATACTGAGTTGTAGATTAACTCGTGCATAGTTATTTGTGTGTTGTCTGATTGCAAAATAGAACCTTATAATCATCTGCTTTGGCTTGTATTTATGGTTATGTAACTATCAGGCATGTTTCACTTTTGTGTTTAGAGCATCTTTTTTGTCAAAGGGGATCAATTTCTTACAGATCTTTTCATTTACTGCAGGAAACCCACTTACACAAGAAATCTTGAGCCTTTATCAGGAACCTGACGGAACACGGCGGCTACTGAACTATTTGCTGGACAACCTTGCAGGCACCACCAAACGTAGTGAGTCCCTGCATGTCGGGGCAGAGCTAAAATCACCACAGTGCCTGTTGAATATTACTCTTCCCCCTAGTTTTAATTTCAGTCCTCTATATCTCTGTCTGTTCTCAAGTTAAATGTTCCTCACAGCATAACAGTTCCTGATGAATAATTTATTCAGCCCCTTGCAAGGTATTATGAGCTGCTTAGCTAATACTGTTTGTGTTGCTGTAAAAAGTACTTAATTTATGTAAGATCCATACTTTGTGAATTGAAATTGATTTAATGGTCAAGTTTCACTGAATTGCTGCAGTGAGTGATTAGTGAATAGCTCAGCTCAGTAAGAGTGGGTGAGGTGACCCTTTCTCTTCTCTATGGCCTCAGTCTCCACAGAGCAGCCCCCACCCAGATCCTGGGTAATACTGCAGGAGCCTGACAGGACACGACCGGCTGGTAAGCTATTTCACCGGAAATTTTTTTTTTTTTTGTCCACTCAGGTGGAGTGTGAGATTTGTTTTAATTTCATACACTTAAACAATGCTTTCTCTCTGCTGTCTGGTAGCGCTCTTCTCAGTCATGTGCTACAACGTGCTCTGCGATAAGTATGCCACACGACAGCTCTACGGCTACTGCCCATCGTGGGCCCTCAACTGGGAGTACAGGAAGAAGGCAATCATGCAGGAGATTCTCGGCTGCAACGCAGACATCATCAGCCTGCAGGTGAGCCATGCGTTCGTTCTGCCTTGACCAGCTTTCCAATGTTAGCTCCTTACATTGAGGTGTGCTAATACTGATAAAAAGAAACAATTTAAGGATTGTTTAAAGTTTGTTTTGGGAAGTTATATGAATGCTTCATTTTGTTTTCAGTAGTCATGCTATGTTGAGAAACCTCTTATGTGCTTTTTACTTTTTTTTTTTTTTTGGCCTGTATTGTGGCATTTACAATTAAGTTTAAAATGTAATTTTCACTCTAACCATGTACTCTGTCACTTATTACAAAAGTTGTCAGAGATGTTCTATTATGACTTTGCATATCTGTTTTGGGTTCACAGGAAGTTGAAACGGAGCAGTACTATAACTATTTCTTGGTAGAATTAAAGAAGCAAGGATATGAAGGTTTCTTCAGCCCAAAGTCCAGAGCCAGAACTATGTCTGAGTCAGACCGCAAACATGTGGATGGCTGTGCAATATTTTACAAAACAGAAAAGTGAGTTTTAGTGTTCACTCCAGCATATCCACTGGCCTGAGCTGTGGTGTTGTTGGCTAATGCTTCTGTCCCCAAATGGTGCAGGTTCAGCTTGGTACAGAAACACACAGTGGAGTTCAACCAGTTGGCAATGGCAAATTCGGAGGGTTCAGAAGCCATGCTAAACCGGGTCATGACCAAGGATAACATCGGTGTGGCTGTCCTGCTGGAGCTACGCAAGGAGATGATGGAGCAATCTGGTGGGTTTCTAAACTTGTGAGGCTCGAGTTGATGCTGGCTTTAATTTTCAGCATTTTCCAGATTTTCTCAGAATACTGGAAGCCAGCTGTTAAGATGAATGTTGTTCTTGTTTCTTAGCTGGGAAATCTCTGCATGGGATGGAAAAGCAGCTCCTCCTAGTGGCGAATGCACACATGCACTGGGACCCAGAGTACTCGGATGTGAAGTTGGTGCAAACGATGATGTTCTTGTCTGAGATCAAGAACATTGTGGACAAGGCCACACGCAGTTTGAAGTTGTCTTCCATCTCTGGGGAGACTAATGCCATCCCGCTCGTGCTGTGTGCAGATCTCAACTCGCTGCCTGACTCTGGTATGTAAGATTATTATTTTTAAGCATTGTTTATCACAAAGAATAAGCAGTCTCACTTAGGAAACAGTCGGTTTAAAACATTAAAACATACAGCAGTCCCTTTTGGTCCTGGAAATACCATTTGTTCAAACAACTTTTTACAGAAATGTACAGCAGCAAGGCATGATGGGAGAACCACAGCTCTGTAATACTTGCAGTGTATGACTGCATTTCCTGTAACCCCTAGAATGTATTGTAGTAAATGTAAAGATGGTTTTTATACACATTCTCAATCTCTTTATTTTCCTTCCAAAATGCAAACATTACACACAGAACATTTACAAGCTCTACCTGGGCTTGTTGCCCATTCCTGTTATTCTTTGCTGCGTATCGTATGTGCTTTAGATATATTTGGTGCTTTGGGATATGGTACCACGTCTCTGTGATACTAATTATGGCCCAGTAACTGGGTTGGGTTATTGTTTTTGTAATTGGTTGCCCGCCCTTAGTGTGGCTTCTGTTGCATTTGGTGCGTTTATGACGAAGGGTTTGTGTGTGCACGGCACTGTAGCCCATGAATAAAGCATGTGCGAATACAAAGAGTAATATGACTTTTTCGTGAAAAATTCAAGTTGGCTGTTTGTGTGGGGAAACGTTGTAAATTGAAATGGAGGCACTAAAGGAGACCATTTTGTTATAACAAATGTTCATAGATTGAGAGCTTTTGAGGGATAACTGTACTTTGGTTTAATCATTATGTTTGTTTAATCATTGCATTTTGTTTTGAAATCCTAACTTTAAAGCACTGGTATGAATTTGACATCTGTCTGGCAGGTGTGGTGGAGTTTTTGAGCACTGGTGGCGTTGACTGTACCCACAAAGACTTCAAGGAGCTGCGTTACAGTGACAGCCTGACCAACTTCAACTGCAATGGCAAGAACGGCACTTCCAACGGCAGGATAACACACGGCTTCCAGCTCAAGAGTGCCTATGGCAATGGCCTCATGCCTTACACCAACTACACTTTTGATTTCAAGGTAAATTCCTTTCTCTTGTTAAGAGAGAGACACTTTAATGTCAGTGAGAAGGCCTGTGTTCTGGAATCCCCTTCACAAAAAAGGATTGTTTGTGTTCCAAAAAACTGAACTTTAAGATCAGGAGTTTTATTGTAGGAGGATGTGATTTGAAAACCTTAAAGCAAAATGTAAAAATAGTATTTGCGTTAGTATCGGTCCCTTTAACTAATGAAATATAAATGGCCTCATAGCACCAAAATGACCTTAACATTTTCTACTTTGCGCTGCATTTTTGATTTGATAAAATTAGATAAGCCCATGCTCTTAATGTTGCAAATTTTATTATTCATTTCTGGGTTCTTTGCCTTTATGTCACAATTATTGATTTTTGTATTTGAAAGGGTAGAACACTTTAGAATACAGTATGAGTTGCTTTGGGTTAATCTAAGAAACCCCAGTTTCCTCAAAATATCCCTAGCACTCTAAAATGCCTCTTTCAGCATGATAAAGAACACTTTAAATACCAGTTTATGGGGTAATTTATATGCGTTTGTTTTTGTTTTTTTAATATGCAGTTACTTTTTTTTTGAATCATGATGCATTCCTTTCCTTGCTATAAGCAATAATAAAAACGAACATTTAAGTAAAAATAAAATGTACCTACTATAATGAGCTGTTACTAGGGCACTTTTCGACTGAACAGAAATAAACCAATGTACAAACTTTTGTTTGAACTCCAGCACACAGGAGGTGAAGTCTGAGAAACCGCAGTGTTGCAACACAGCATAACCCTTGTACTCAAATTTCTCTACTTCAGCTTTGGTGGGATAGGACTTATGCTGGACTTCTCGTGTACAGACACCCAGCAATTATGTTATTCAGCTTGATTAAATTTTGTAATACACTGGTGCACAAAATAATCATGTTTTTAATTGCTTCTCACCCTTGCAGGGGGTCATTGACTACATCTTCTACTCTCAGCCTCTGCTCAACGTTTTGGGAGTCCTGGGCCCTGTGGACCCCACCTGGCTTGAGAACAATGTCACTGGTTGCCCGCATTCCCACATCCCCTCCGATCACTTCTCCCTGTTGGCACAGCTGGAGCTGGTTCTGCCGTATTCACCACCAGTCAATGGGATCCACCTGCCTGGCCGCAGGTAGTCTTCCGAGCCACTGGAGGGAGCGTATTCTCCCCAAGCTCTTCTGTAAATTTTACAAATTCAAAATCTGTATAAAGCAACATATGATCAGAGGAGTGATATATGGCCAACAGGGATTTTTTTCCTCTTTTGTAATTTTTAATAGATTTTAAATGACTTTAGTGTCAATCTTGGTAACGCATTTACCATATTTTCAGGCACAGTGTAATATTCTGGACTCTGTTCTGTTATCTCTTACCATCCACATCTTTTTATTTTGTACAACTGCAATAGACCATGAAAACTTGAGTCCTTTTAATTTGCCCCAAAATACCTGTATGTTTGTCTTACCAACCTTACTGAGCCTCCTTGTGTAGATGCGTGCAGGGATTTGAACAGAATGTTGAACACAGATCTGTGGCCAAGCGGGAGATTTTTGGCCTCTGTCCTAAATATGGGTGAGGCAGCTTCTCAACGTTTTGATACAACGGCAACTCGGCAAATTGGGTTTTTTAGAAACCCTGCATTTCCCAACTTTAGGTTTAGTTTAGCCTTGACTGCAAGTCCACATTTTCACTGATATAGTGCAATGTAGTGTTCCAGGTTGTACAGGCGTAGAACTCGCAAGAGGCCAAGGCTCACTTTTTACACTTGACGGTGCTGAACTCAACTCTCCTGGTGCTATGTGTGTGTGTGTGTGTGTAAGTTCTGCCTTGTGCTGTAGTTTTCACCTTGCATGGCCAGGTGCAGTAGTGTGTTCTTCAGAAATATATTGGCTCTTGTAGCCTTGCTGTTTGTTCGTTTTAAATTTATTTTGAATGTCAGAGGAACTAAATGGCACCACAGGAAATCTATAGACCCCCCCCCAAAAAACAACTGGGCATCCTGTTTCAACCCTGCAAACAAAATTAAATTGTGATTTACATTTTAAACTCTTGATTTTTAACATTTTAACACCCCCATGTCTGTGTGTGTGCGTGTGTGTGGGTTTTTTTCTTTTCTTTTTTTTTTCTCCCCTTCCTTCACCCCCTCCCTTGGTAGTCCACTATTAAGGATCAGTGTTAGCATTTTTAATATCTTAAATTTTTCTTGGACAGTTCTGGAATGACATCATATGGGGAACAGGGGGCAGGGTAGTTGATGTAGGGTTGAGGAAATGATGCTATTCCCCCCCAGTGCTTTATGCCATGATGTTTTGTTTGGCTGCAGTTTTGCTGCAGTGTCTGACATTTGGCACTGCTCAGGACAAGAATAAAGGGGCCAACTGTCGTCTCAATCTCCGGGTGGTTTTCACACTGCCACAGGCACCAGCATGTGTGTGTATGTATGCATGTGTATATATAATATAATATATACATGCATACGTACACGCACGCACGCATTATCTGTAGCACTGTCTTAAACTTTAGCTGCCAGCAGTGACTTTCCTGGCCATAACTTCCATACTTCACTCCAGGGGTTTTCATACAGTGTTTATATACAGAAATTTGGATTTAGAGTTTACATGATTGTATATGAATCACAAACGACCAGATTTATTGCATTTTTGTACTTGGAATTATGATCCAATTTGGGGAGAAGATTGTATTGTAAATTTGTATAAGTTTTAATGTATTTAAAGATGACCAGCCTTGTACAAAAGAGAAAAAAAAATTCCAGGTAATCGCTGCTACTATTTGCACTCCCTTGGGTTATATTTTCTAGATTTGTCTTTTTTTTTTTTTTTTTTTTTTTTTCCTTTTCCCCCCCTATAACAGTGAGTAGGAAAGACATTCCTGGGCACTCTTTACAGAAGCATTTCAAATGTAATAGCTTTGCTGGTCACCTGGTTAACGCAGCATTATNAGCAGATTTTTCACCAAAAGCTTCAGAAGCCAGAGTTTGTTCAGTCTTGCAGAAGCCTTTCCTTCAGGTAGCTTCCACCAACGTTTGTCATGCCAGTAGGTTGAACTCAAGGAACTCTGCTCCCAGTGTTCCCATTGCTTTGTGGACAGAAGCAATCGACCTTCCTGGGGAAAAGTGGGGGTTGAGGTCTGTTCTCAGATTCCACGGGGGGCACAGTACCTTCACCTTTCTGTCAAACTCTCCATCATTGCAGTCAGTGAACCTGAACAAATGTGTTTTAAGCAAATTTTTAGTTTTATTTTTTGGGTCATTTTGTATCGGCTATGAAAGTTTTTAATTGTGGTATCTAATGTTGTGGGTTTATTCAATTTTGCAGTAATCAGTGACTTTTTTTTTTTAACTAATCTGCATAACCATTGAACAGGTTGAATCTGTCTGGCACTTCCTGCCATTAAGGAATTTCATCATGCAAAAGCCCTCACACACCCACCCAGCACCGTTCTTTCATCCATCCTTCCTTGGTCTCCTTTTGTGTCAGTTTGTCTCCAAAACTGCTCAGTTTCCCATAACTCAGGCTATTCTTTAATCTTCTTTGTTAAAGTTTGTGCAGTTTTCAAACAGCTAGACCAGGGTTATATTTTTTTTTTTCCTCCCCTGCCTACAGTGCCATCTGTTGCTTATTACTAAAGCCAAGTGTAAAGATCTGAGTCAGTCCGTTATTGTAACTTTTTTTTAATAAACATTTTAGACTCACTTTTGTCATGTTTGGGCTAGAAAAATAGTAAAGCCTGGTCTAGCTTGTCAGTTTGGTGTACCAGGCTGTACTGTGGTACAATCAGCCAGTAAATAAATAAATAAATGACAATATTTCCAGGGTTTTTAATTAGAAATGTACTGACAGGCACTTAAGTAGATCACAAGTGCAGCTGCCATCTGGAATTGAATATTGCTACTTTTAAGTTATGTTGTACAAAACTGAATTTTAATAATTTCTACAAAGGAAGAGAAAAACATGGCAAAATGATAGATCTGAGATCTGTCCTACTTGTCCGGGACCTGTTCTTTTGTCTGTTTTCTGACTTAATTCTGATGAGCAAAGTGTCCAGTTTATTATGTTGAATTGCTGATATTGTTGTAGATTTAAAATAGCTTTTTTTTTTTTGTAAAGTGTGAATAAACTGTATCTCGTATTTTCTTTCCTTGAAATGAATTGTGTTGTTAATGTGTATATCATGATTTAGTGGTTAAATGATTTGGTCTTTTATTTTTATTTTATTTTTTTTGGTAAACCCCACCCCCCATCATGCACAAACCTTTTTTTTATTTTTTTTTTTTTATAAAAACTTACCATAATGAAATCTAGATTTGTATGTTTGCTAACTGGTATTCAGGATTCTTATTTGGGCAATACCTATTTTTTAAAAAAAAAAAAAAAAAAAAAAAAAAAGGTTGTCATGCATAAGAGGACAAGTTGTCACCATGTAGGGTCAGCATTTCACTATTTTTTACTTTTGCCAGCTTTACACAGAATACCCTGTCTTACCACCCAGTTTAATGTATGTACAGGTGTTAGATGCTCTAGTCAATGGGTCCCTTTTGAACAGTGGTGTAAAGCGTACATGTTGAAAAACGCAGCTGTTAAATGAAGCTGTGCTGGAATGTGGGTCTGCTTTTGTGCTCCAGTGCTTTTGCTTGGTACTCATGATGGGCTCCATTTCTCAGCTGGGTCTCAGCAGCACAAAATGCCTGTGAACCCAGGAATTTTATTTAAGATGATGCTCAGTGGATGATGGAACGCCAGCGATCTAGTTTGGTTGACCTGCGTTCAGCTCGTTTCATGCATATTACTTTTCAGCATTTATTCAGTAGAACTTTCACGTGTATTCGCAGTCTGAATACTGGGATAATTCTAGTGTTATTCTGACCAGTCAGCCGAACTTTGCAGCAAAACCAGTTGAATCTGTTGCGTGAGCAGTTTGGTATAAAACTACTTTGTAAATTGATTTTAAAAATCATCATTTTTGCTATGGAAGGCAATTTAGTTGTAATGTCCTTGTCTGTTACTTGCAGTATTACAACTTTTTTAGACCAACAAGAAAACTTTAGTAAAGCACTGCCATCAGTGGGTTTTTGAAAAAGCCTGACCCCCCCCCCCCCCCCCCCCCCACCCCCCCCCCCCCCCCCCCCCCCCCCCCCCCCCCCCCCCCCCCCCCCCCCCCCCCCCCCCCCCCCCCCCCCCCCCCCNCCCCCCCCCCCCCCTCCTTGTTTTGTCAACTTTGCTAAACATTTTCTGTCTTTCAGCAATTTGTTCTTAATTTGATAGCTCCAGTCAGGTAGTAGTAGTGTTATGAGGATTGTGTGTGTGTGTGCACGCGTGCGTGCACCTATATTATAATAATCTGTGTCATTAATGTAGTGCACTGGACCAACTCTTGTTTACCATCCTTTGAATACCAGCAAAACACTTGCACAAAGTTCTAAGAATGTCAATAGAAATAGGCAGCTGTTTTAGATCAATATTAGGAACTACAAAAAAAAATTATGGTAAACAAGGATTTCATTTTTTCAGTCCCCCCCCCCCCCAAAAAAAAAAAATTTG